>JTDE01022090.1:18368-29675 GCA_014338405.1 Paragonimus skrjabini miyazakii
TCAAAGACAGAGGATGTGATGCTGTTTCTATTTTCACCTTATTGGCACACACATACGGTTCCCTCAAAACTATTTATACCAACTTCAAACGTTAGACAAGGATTCGACCATGCACTGTCAGAGAATCACGACTTATGATTTAATTAAGTTACAATGATTCATGGAAGTCTGCCTACCCACACGTAGCGATGCTGTGCTGAACCTCTCACCATTCAAACCCAACTTGCATACGTAAACCATTGTCTACAGTGTTTTGTGGGCTGAAAAATAACGTTGGACAGATGCCCATTATTTACATCAGTCTCACCCTCACTTAGTGGGCAACGGGTTCGATTAAGCCGTTCAGACGCAGTGTAAACTGACCTAACAACAGCAGACCTAAGGTTCTTTGTTAATGTGATTTCGAATACAACACTCCTGGGGAAGACCACCCAAAGGGATTGAAACGTTGAGTATTACGACTTGCAAGTAGCGTAGTTTTTCTCGATCCATTCATTAAAAACCTTGATACTTCTTTGGCCAAAATGGGCGTCCGGAAGTGTCTTATACTGAACATTGACCGTTACCTGATCAGTGTACAGCGAACGATGCATTCATCATCCGTCATGACTACAATAGTGTAGAAACCGTCAGAAAAACAACACATCGTTTTATGAATATTTCTCGACATATACCGTTTGCCATTGCAACCCAGTTCAGTGGATCTCAGGTTAAGAAGTCACACTGTCGCTGGTCACTTGTACAATTGACAACCCGAGATTTCGAAAAAACCTATCAATTTGTCTGTCAGATGATTAATGATATTCATTAACTTATTTTATGTTCTTCTGCTGCTATTACCACACCCTTATGAACAAAAGGTAAAACACCTAAACTGTCAAACAGATTGACGTCAAGCAAATTGGTTTTACAATATGCACACAAAATGGGAGCGCCTGACAAACGAATAACAGACCAAAGGAATGCAAGCTTTGAAAACAAACAAAGGAATCTCACATTTACACACACTGTGTAGCAGAAAGGCGAACAAAGATAAGTCGTGGTATACATGTATAGATAATCCACGATAGATATAGGTGTGGAAACACAATCAGTAAACTTGGCATAATGATCTCTTATGTCACTATGTAACCTTTTAACGTTTGTACGGAAAATGGCAAACTACGTAACTGAAAATTCAACAAGAAGTTATCTACTTATGCGGATTTTGTGGAACGTCGGTTATGCAGAGAAGGTTTTTGATTGATGAGTGATTTCGATCCAGATGAAAATTCACGAATGAATAAACCTATTTGCACAACAACCCATGAATACGTGTCAATGTTACATAGTGGCTAATATAATCCAAAAAATCGAACGTCGAATGTTTTGTCTCAACGTGTGTTTGAAAAAGAGCTGAAGACCAAAAGGAAAATGAGATCGACAGCGACACATGGCATAATGTATTACACGAAACAGTGTTCGTCAAGAAATGCGCGCGCACGCACGAACGTGGAGAGTGTTATCGCCGGTGTTGCTGCTCGTGTTGTATGTGCAATCTTTGAGGTGAGGTAGTCCAGGAAAAGAACCACGTGGTGACACACAAACATAATGGCATGGCTACAATCACAACCCACCTCTAGTTGTATACTACTTTGTGATAGGACCACCGAACGTGGGTGTTGTTTGCAATCTCTTTTCAAATTTATTTTACAAACATCAAAGCGGATTGAAGTTGTATTTGAACTTTTACATCAAACGCCCAGAAGTATTTGAAACAGGTGCTGGATATTTTGTAACCTGTATGTAACGCGTAAATAGGGAACCAGAGAGATGATCAACTCTACGGCATTCTTCCAGAGAAGCGAACCATAGAACAACAAAACAAGATACGTGTTCAAATTCGTAGCCCCATATCGACTCGTATCAATGTTTCTTCAGGTTGAACATCGTTCACAATTGATCGTAGCTGTTGCATTCTCATAGACCTTCAAGTCGGCCCCATTCAAAAACATGCACTAGACTCGAGTTTCGCTCTCATTAGAGCTCGTCAGTAGTGCACATCCTTGTCATTACCGGGACTAGAAATCCGGACACGTTTTTATGAGGCAATCGTGTTTACCACTGCGCCATTGACTTCACATTAAACACGACCAAATTATCATCGAAAAAATGAGTTGTAATTGAGCATTTGGACTTGAGTATTCGACCACGCTTACTGTGATGTTGCTGGTGTTGTGGTTGATACGCTAGTCTCAAAAGCACGAGGGTCAGAGTGCAAACTCTGATCCGAACAAGGATACGCACTACTGATGAGCTCCAGTGAGTCTAGTGTTTTATTTCGAAGTGGGCTAGCCAAAAGGCTTATATGAATGCGAAGACTGTGAACAAGCGTGAGTGGTGTTCAATTTGGAAAGAAACGAGTTTGTTCGCCAGGCTTTTACTTCTGGCGGATCCTCAGGTTACATTTGAACAGGCGGATAAGAGTAATCCTGTATGAATAAAAGCTATCTGTTACCAACATACGTCGTCCAAACTTATCGCCGTTCACGTGGTATTGTCATCACACGTTAGCACTGCTCCGTTGCGAAAATCGTTCATGCGGGCGGCTACGCCATGCGATCGTCCAGTGCTATCGCGCCCACAGTCGTGCTTCTTACCTTGACCACTAAAGAAAAATGGGCATTACTCCAACGCTAGAAATGTTTTAGATTGGCAAATGCAAATCAGGGTCCAACGATATGTAAAGATCTTTCTCAAATATAGACGCTAATTGAGATACAACGCCCTGGTAACTGGAGACAAAACCACGAAGCAAATAAAAATCGGTTATAAAAATTAGGAAAAGTTTGCAAACGGATATGGCGTTATTTGTAAGTCCACTTAAATAAATATAATTCATCTTATGACCTATAATGAAGTCTTCGAAAATTCTGATGAATCCTCAACCACTTGTGAGATATGCACAATGAACAGCTCTCTCTCTATCTCTCTCGAAACAAAAAAAGTCCGAAAAGCTATATGGCAAGACGTTTTCTTTGATATAAGTTAACCGCACTTTATCAAGCACATATCGCAGAGAAGTCTAAGTACAGGGTAACAGAAGGGACAAAGACTAAACAAGTAGGAAAAAATTCAAACACTTCCGCCTAAGACCACAATCAAAATTAATTGGTCATCGTAATCAACTCGCAATCACGGTAACTTGACTGTAGAAAGGCGCCTTCTCGTAAATCATAATTAGGCACACTATTGTCTGAATGCTACCAAAACCCAACACACTCCCTAGGTCTACGGACAATAACTGACAAGAAACGTCATTTCTGAACTTATTTGGAAACCAACAAAATACTAACCATATGGTGATTATGAAAAATCTGTGTAATTGCTATGGTTACATTAACTTTTCACTGTGGTGACAACCGGTCTGAAGGGTTTCAGTTGCATTATTCATTCATGCCGTGTATTGCGATGGATTTATTGATTCAGAAGGTATTCAGAGGCGGAAAATTCGAACTAGCGACAGGAAGTAGATGTCATAACGTGACATGTGCACCACTGACTGGGCTATAACGCCACACCAAAAGTTCACAGCTTTAAAAATTGTACTCAGCAACTCATTTGTCGACCAAAGCCCCGGGAAACAGATTGATTCAGTGGAATTTTCCAAACAACTAGCGCTAGAAAACACCGACAATTTAACCGAGAACTGAAACTACAGTAATAATTAACCGTACGATAGGCTTACTGATTTACACTGTACCGCCACTATACTATGCTTACATTAATGATTTAGACTAAGCCAAATTAAGCTTCCGCCAGATGCGAACTAAGAAACTAATGCGTAAAATCCCTGTAGACACGCGATCGACTCATCCTTCAATTATTACGGCATGTATTTCATTACACCGAATTAACTGTTTCGCTATGATTCTTCTAAAATATACTGAACTCATAATCAATATTCAAAGCAATTCACAATTAAATAAATCACCCTCAACCAGAAGAACCCGACTGAGTTACAATAAAAAAGTCTACCCGACAATTGATGGGTACGAAACATATGATCGATTGTAACTTTTACGTTCAGAAAATAAATCTTTCATTAACCTTCATCCAATGATTGTGAAACGCGACTGTTTTGAACGGCGGACGTAAATCGACTACGGTAATCTGATGACAACCGTACACATTGAATGACATTGACAATTAAGGACACGAATATAACACTATCAGGAATTAGCGCATTAACTAGTTCGGTCTTTAGGATTGAGCAGATTCGAGTGGTTGAATCTTGTATCAGAAGGGTCAGCTAATCGCTCCTCAAGCCAAACTTATTCTCGTCGATGCTGAAGCCAACGGGTATAAAAAGTGCGAGATAAACAAAAAATGATCGGGCACACAGACGTAAATACAAACAACAATAGACTGGTTAATGTAGACTGCGTTTGTCTGTAAGCGTAGGGACCTTGTAACTGACCGAGTTGGTGATTTGAGATGTTAGAGTAGACGGTGGAGCGAGTGTTGTCGCTGTTTGACTCAGTTACCTATGAAGTAGGCCGTCTTACGGACACCGTATTACCCTCGATTGTAACTCAGTGGTTAATTTGTGTGCGAGTCGCAGTCACCCAGGAGCTAAACGCTCTGTAAAATGAGATCGATCAATCATACCACTTCTATTTCCAGATGAAGTTTTACCTACCGGTTCTATGGCAATGAAACTTCGGAATCAATCGCTGATATATTGCCGATGATGATTACAATAAACAGTTAGTATGGCCTAAAGGGGATTCACATGCAATGGTTAAAACGCATAACACCAGGAGGCGAGAGTTGAACTTTTGACCCAGAAGGGCATGTGCTAATGGGAGTACTCAAAACCACGGAAAACTAATTTCGTTTGATTTCCTCTGTGATATCTACCAAACATTCTCTTAAATTCAACACAAAGTTGAAAGAAACCATGAACTATTTTAGTTTGTAAGTCACTTGTCAAGTATATTTACAGTTTGTGACAAACATTAAGAACGCTGTTTCCAACAGGAGTCCAACGACGAACGATACATTTTCGGTATGTTATGAATAAGTCTGCCTGTCATAAGAAGCATAGATTTAAATTCAAGATTTAAATGTGAAACACATGGGACAGCATTGAGACCATGCATGCTTATCCTAATAGCAACTTGTCATTGATGAGTTGCATGACAGATTTGTAAATTTAACAGGTTTAACAGCGAAAAACCTGGGATACGAACCAACGACAGAAGCTACTTACCAAAACGCGACAATCGCCCTATCAGGAGGTGAGTTCGAAAACTTCACATTTTGTTTCAGTCACTGTTTCATGTAATCGAAGAACCTACCAGTAATATAAGTCCAATGTTCAACAATGACGTCAGTGAATTCTAGCGTGAACTGCTAGAGTAGTCAATCCCCTGGATCATATGAAGCATTCCCTATCAGTTAGTGGGAGGGGCGAGTAACTGGAACTAAATGTGAAGTTGCTAAGTTCCTAATGCGGCTTGATAACTCAGCCGGCAGTGCGTTTGTAGCGTTTAGGCATGCCACATCTATTAAGTCATTTCTAAACAACATCATAGTTCGAAGTTTAATTGACACAGTTTCTGGTGTCACTAGTATTCTGATACGTCACGACTGATCTCGAAGCAGGTATGGAATGAACAACCTCCAGTTCTCCAGTTACCTCGGAAATACAACAGTCGGACTTAGACAGACGGCCGAGGGAAACGATCAAATTAGTGTCTTTCGAAGAGTGGTCTTTTGTACGGGAAAAGTCAATCCATACATACAAAACATCAAAATGGAGCACATGTAGGTACTTTGAAAATCAGTCAGTTTCTTATCGTAGGACAAGCAGCTGATACTGCAATTTACGTACTGTTTCCGAAAGGCGTATGTTGTCGTTGGTGGCAAAAACAAACACAGGTTTACGGAAGGAACCGCACAAGTCTCAGGTTTTTCGGCTGAAATGGAGTCGGTAAGCAAATATGCACTAGCGAATGATCTAGAATCTGATTGGATGGTTGAAACTGGCTCTATAACTGTGCTGAAAGCACGCCTCCAATTGACTCGCAATACTTCTAAGTCAGTGACTATCTATTCAAACTGTATCAGAGAGACAACGCCAACAATATGTGCTGTGATTACAAAATCCGAAGGCTATACTGTATGTTTACTTTTATGTAACAAACCACACAAACATAAAGCGATCTTTCTGTCCACCTTACGATGACAGAAAAGGTTAGAATTATACGTCGATGTTAACACAAATTGGCAATGGTGCTTGTAAAATTTGGGTTAGAACTGAAGCTTGAATTTTGCGAAGAACCTACCAACCAACTATGAACAAAAACCAGCACAAGAAAAATTTCCCGGAAGATTGGCTAAACACGAATGCCGTCTACGAAAGTTAATAGGTCATGTGCCATGTCACAAACTGATAGCATTAAACGCACTGGGTAGCATTTGCAGGCGATTAAAAACATATCTACGTCATACTCCTGGGAGACCCGGCTGGAAACCAAAGAGCCGGTTTTCAACATGCTTGATTGGTGTGTGGGAGTTTAAAACGCAATCATGCGACTGAATGTTGCATGAGGTAAAATGTGCCCAAGGGTTCAAAGTCAACACTTGCGGTTAAGTGATGCTTTAGGTTATTCGTCCGCTAGGTATTAGCAAGTGCTTCCAAACTAAACAGATATTTCCAAGATAGGCTGGACTCGATCCCAAAATACTTGGAACGGTAACTGGTATCTCAATTATTGAGCTGCGTTGGATTCGAAACCCGGATTCGGCTAATGAAGTAGTTAACTAGGAAGTACATCGGTGAAAACGGATGATAGGAATAGACAATTTTCCAACATTCCTTGAAAATTACGTGTAGGCGCTGTACAGTCAGGCGAACGAGAAATCAACTTGGGGTACTGTGTGTGCTATTCAACAACTCAGTCGCAAGTACCATACCAAGAGGTTAGTGTGTAGGATCGAACTAAATGTTATTAACAATTCCTCTACTTACTTCAAACGAAGTACATCTGAAATGAAAATCACAGCCATTCCTTCGGTAATGAAATTAAACAGAATGGAAGTAATACTGATGTTAGGTAGTAAGTGATGTTGAAAAAAGCAAGAGAGACAAAGCAAAATGACATACCCATATTCTACGGAGTGATTAGTCCCAAGTCTCATTTTTTGTACACTAGGAGATATGCCATCCATTATATCAAGCCCCAAGTATAAGATGTTTCGTCTAAAGTCTGTAGTATTGAAATGAGTGAAAGCAGAGCCCGATACACTTAAAGAATGCTTCAGTTTTTGTGCCGTGATTTTTACGTTAGGTCAGTTGTTCATGAGAAATTTCAATCAAAGAAAGGCACCACCGTAGAACTTCTAAACTAAAATATTATCAAATTAAATTCGATGCGAATAGCTCGTGCAGAAATGAACCTAGAAACTGCAAGTAGTCGAATTTACAAAAAAAAGACGTTTGCGTGTTGTGTGTAACAAAAAAGATTGCGCAACAAGCAAGCCTACCTTTGGGGACTCATCGACAGGCTAATTACATCATATTTGGATTAACACGTCAGAAACTGTCTAATCGACAGAGCTGTGAAAATACGTAGGGAGGATAGCACTGAGGAAGAGATGACATTCATGCTCACACATATTGTTGAAATAAAATAGCCATCCGTGGAGTGCAGTCTCATGATGAAGGGAGCAAACTTTGTCACATTGTATTTCGAAAGTGATACGTCAGCTGGTGTCAACGGTAGAAGGTTCTAACATGTTGGCAACATAATTTCCTATTCCAAGTCAAACATCACACCCATTTTATCGCAGCCTTTACATTCAGATAGACATTCCAGCCAACCTCTTTTGAAAAGGCTGCGATCAAATCAGTGATGTTCAACCTGAAATTAACCAAATCCCCGACTACTCATCTGTAATATAATCTTCTATGCCGACAAGCTAGGTATCCGTGGTAACTTTCCCTGTGCTATGATGACGGTTGTAAGATATGGTTCTTGCTTTCACAGCCAATTTCTGTGTTTACCCTATTACTTGTTCCGATGGCACTAGGTACACTGGTAGCATGATACTGTGAAAACAAATTAGTCTGATTCAACAACCAAAACAATTGACAACATGTTATCAATACATCAAGTTTGTTGGGATCTGCATACAGTCATAAACGATGCCAATCAACGCGCGTGTGTTCGGTAGTGTCACAACCAACATTCCATATAATGCAATCGAACAAAGCAAGCTCCGTTTGACGGTGTGTGACAGCCAATCATCTACCAATACATCAATTGTAGATGATGAGATAATAGTACCTTAGAGCCAGATAACCGACCAAGAACATTTCAGATAAAACGGTGACTAGTATAGTGTAATATATCACCCACACAAATCAACCAATGACAATTAAGCAAACGGGACTAATTAGTGAACAAGCTGTGGATCGAAAATACTCATGTTATTATCCAAACTATATAAACTAGGGTTTTTCGAATAACTTAGATTGTTGGGTTAAGGGTGAGTTGTTGTTATTCAGTCAAGAGCAGTAGGGTATCCTGTTCTGATTAAAATCATCGATGTTCGTCGGTACAACTCATCGCTGTCCACGTTTTTGAAATACGTTCATCAATCGTCCACTCCATAAATCGAGCGGGAACCATTGTGGTTGTTACACAACCTTGATTTATTGTGTTCACCAATCTCACTTTTTCCTTGTTTACGTAAATCATGTTGAGTTAAATTTAATGCCTGCAACTCAATGAGGACTAATCGCTGAAAGTCCTGTCCAGTGCACAATGATTTGATAACCACGTTGAGAAGTGTCAAGCGATGTATAAACTGGGAATTTAGTAGGCAAAGTAATCATTCCAGTTTAAGTCACTATGAAGATATTCGAAATAACTTTAGCCCAACATACTTTTCAACCGAACACAACGAAGCACATACACAGCAGCCAAGATTGTAGTGAAAAATCGAAAAATAAAAACCCGAACTTCAAATTTCTAAACAACACGAAAGCTGAACGTCATGCCGTTTCGTATGGTAGATCAAGAGGAAGCATGACTGATATTTGAAAAACCATTATTTCACGCAAAGCAGCTGTTCTGCCAACAGTTTTGTGTGTGTGTGTGTGTGCGTGTATGTGTGTAACAGTAAAAAACAACCAAATAGCTAGAAAGAAGTCAACATAGATAGACGATCTGATCTTTACCCGATCGACACGTGCTAGCTTGGTCGTTGATGGTAGTACACTGAGCACTGAACGAGTTCAGTCGCGTGCAATGCGTGCGTGTACGCAATGCTAATAAGCCACCTGTGGTGCTCCGTTTGGAGCTTGAACATGTAAGGCGACCACCTGTGATGCCATCCTTTTAAAATGTGGCCGAACAATTAGAGATGAGCGAGCAAAAATCAGGCGACCATCAAACCGCACCAACCTACAGCATCAGTCCATCGGTTCAACAGAATCGCCTGACAATGACAAAAAACAAACCGTTTATTAGTAAGCGCGTACCCAGTTAACTGTAATTAACAAAAAACGATAATTGAACATGAAAGCTGTTCAAGTCACGTCATACATACTTGGATATGGTGCTTTTGTCGTTTGGAGGATAGCGTGGTTCGGGGTTCTCATCGTTTCCGTTCACATCGTATGAAGCAAAAGGGTCCTACAAGACAGAATTCAGAAGTCAGAGTTGTCTTCAAGCTTGTAATCGCTAGTATGTAACCCACATAGAGTTAGGGTAACAATTGTAATGCGCGACAAAGCGCAAACACAGGTCACGTTGCAGCTGTCGCATGGGCAAAAAGAAACTAGATCACATCACCGTGACAAAACAAACAACAGCAGTCTTTGAAAATATAGTGAACATTATGGACATAGAATAAGAGGAGTAAATTTGGCAGAGCGACTTAAGATGACTGTTTCAAAAAACACAGATCGTACCCGAGGAAAAACTTGTGCTAACTTGAATGAACAATAACGGCAACCTCGACTGTACAACAATTAAGAACTATAAACAGTTAACTCGTCAAAGAACGCTACCAAACAGATGCACGTAAACAAGTGTGATTATACAACCAGCCAACTGGAAACACGGAATGCATCCTTACGAATTTACAGGCAAAAAGATAACCTCATCTGATACTATGATAGGAAATATGTAAAAATGCATGGAATTATCAAGTTATAATTAGAGCAAAGGAAACCAAAATATACTCAAACCAAAAGCTTCGTTTCTAGATTCCATTGAAAACACTGGATAGTTGTACATGTGCTAAATACCGTCAAAAGGAGATGTCAAGATAATTGTAGTTAGGAACCGTCATCACATTGCTACACTTTCCACTTGAAGATAACCTAACAACACTTCCGAGACAGGAAAGTTTAGACAATCGACTTCGTTACTGTCCAGCTTGAAGTTACTAGGTGAACTGATAGCACAAGCACACCAGATTTTCCCAGAGTTCAGCGAGATGCGATGAGCCTTGAATTAAGAAAATAGAGGCAGCATGTCACAAACAAACTCATGAGCAAGAGAGCACACAAATTCAAGCATACACTCGAACAACTGTTTGCAAGCGAACAGTCGGAAACATTAGCTTGTTATAAACACTCACCTGCTGAACTACCATGTCACACAATATTTCGTGAGCAATTAGCTAAAGTAGATTAGACAATGTTTAATTTTTGTCTATCTGACAGAAATCAGTACACGCCGCAAAATTGAAAGTGCTAAGGTTAGAAATCACCACGTTCTCATATCATATATTTCCCATATCGTTGTAAACGCGCAATTCCAACGGAATGACCGCAGTGTCTCAATCTGTCATCAAAACTCGTCATCACGTTACGCCTTTGCTTTGCTGGTTGAAAGGGAACCGAGACGAATACGAGGCAGTGGGATTGTTACCAGATACTCGTCTGTGAAAGATTTCATTTATTTGCGCAGGGTCATCCTCTGTCCACCTCGCATCTTACGTCAGTAAGCCGCAGCATCGGCAAAGTGCTCATCAGATTGAACGAAATTAGGAGAATTTTAGTTCAATGAGAAGGCTTGATGCTGGAATCATTGACTGCGTCTCTTTTCGGGGCATTCGGAGCATTACCCACAAGCGAACGTGGTTGTGTTTGTGTATGATAATTCAATTCGGTCGGTGCCTGTGACTGATCGACTGTTTATTCTTGGTGACTTGAACGTTCGAGTCGGGTGCGACTCGGTAGCTTGGCCGGGAGTCCTCGGACCCTACGGCATTGGTTCAGTGAACGTGAACGGTGATCGTCTG
>JTDE01022090.1:39763-80797 GCA_014338405.1 Paragonimus skrjabini miyazakii
TTCCAAGGTCAAGATAAGTCTGATCGATCTAATTCCTTCCAGATGATAGAAACACTAACCAGAAGCTTGAGGGATGCGTATATAAGTCGACCGAAAGTATCGTACTCTACGGTTGTGAAACATTGCAGGTCAGAATGAAGAGTGTAACCATTAACACACTTGATTAATGAGGTCCGCGTTTAACCGCACACACCGGAGAGATCAACGAAAGAACGCAATGAAGTTGAGATGGCGTGAACTTAACACGAGGGGCAAACAAGTTTAACCGGTAAAATTGTCGACAGAAAAAAACAAACGACTTACCACCACCGAAGTAAGTTAGCGCTGTCTTGTTGCATGCAGGGAACCAGTCAGAAACTATAAACAAACTACCTTCAATTCAATGTTAAGTTTGTGAAACCTGATCCTCTACTGGTGCGTCATGATATTGGAGACAGTACGGCAAGATCCACTAAGAAATCTTGACGTGTTTAGTCCAAAAGAGAAAGACGCAATAAAGACCGCAAAAGTTGAACGCCACCTCCCTATTAGGTACTTAACAGCGTACCCTCAACTGAGGAGACTGCGGCTGAGAAACGGATCAGAAAGACAATGACCAATAATTCGTAGGTAGAACATTCTATTTCTCAGCCATCGATTTACTGATTTGCATGACATACATATTGTCAAAAAGAAAACACCTGATTATCAGAGAAGTATGAACATTACTCCAATAACCAAGAAGACGCTAGGACGCTCCGGCCGATTGTATACACAACCGTCGCTGTGACAGTGTTCAAGAAAGCAATATTGGATCACACAATCTATAGTACAGGACAACTTACAATTTGCGTGCCATCGCTCTAGCTTCGACCTAGACGCTCTCATTCAACAAATGTAGGCAGCTTTAATTTCTCTGGACAACAGTAAAGTTGTGTGGTACGAAGCACAACATTGCAGAGAGCAGCAAAGGCGGAGTTTTTGTTACACCCTAGTCATCAGCAGCTCTGTTAAAATTATTTGGCGATAGAATGCAATTTGCGTGATAGCAGAACAAAACAATTTCGGCGCAAGTCACCTCAGGCATTCTGTAGGGTGTAATTCTGTTTCCTCTTTTCTGTGTATACGCCAAGCAAACGAACTGTTTTTACCTATTAACGTCTTGCTGTATAAATATGTTGATAGTATTGGACTCCAGCGATAGCACACATTCAATTTTACACGAAGATACGAGCTGAACACTACTCACATTTGATCACAGCTACCGAATTCACATAGATTTTTCAACCAGCCACTTTAGCAAGGAAGCATGGGGTCCAAGTTTTGCTCATGTTGAAACCCGTTAGTAATGCACTTTCTTGTTCGGACTCAAAGTGAAAACCCCAGAGTCGTTCATGTGTGGAGATAATTTTAACCACTGTGCCACTTATCTCTCGTTAGGTACAACCGAACTATTACATGTAAATGCTCAGCTACAACCGTTTATGACAAACTGCATTTTTGTGCCATTAATGCCTCTAAGCTTCAAAACTGTTCGTTTGCATTCTTCGAAAGGTAACGCCACAAGATCTGTTCCATTGACTATCGTCCGCATTCCGTCGATCATAAAACTGCTCGCAGATATTCTGCTCAGTAGTTAATGGTTATTTTATCACATAAACTTACCAGGCCAATTCATTCGGAAAATCTTTATTGGCAGGTTAAGAATCTTATAAAATAATCACAGGCCTTTCAAACTCTCATCTAAGCATCATGCCTATATTTATCGGTTTATGACTGCATACATTCTTCCACATTAATTGTACAGTACCCCAGTAGTTCACTCTGCACTTTTTAAGGAAATTATTACAGTCCTGGTAAAATAACCTTAAAAATTTGTGAACAACATAGTTTGCCACATATTCTTCGTCAATTTTTTTATTGTTGCACATTTCAAAATCTGCGATAACTTTACCGAGAGGAGTTATTTTGATGTATATCATTCCTTTCTCTCTGAATTGCCACAATCCATCAGCAGCACATCAAAAAAACAAACCGGTGTTAGCATGTACGACCTTGTAAATCAAGTCAGTCATCCTTATAAGATAAAGAGATTACTGATGAGTAGTAGGGGATTTTTGATTTTCATGTAGATTGAACATCACCCACAATTGATCGCATCTGCTATTCATTTTGAAAGCCGTCATCTGATAAATACTTCAGCCAGACCGCCAAATATGGTTTGTGCAAATGGCATATCCGGGCATAACGCTCATTTTTCAAACTCAAACGGAATGCCTTCACCTGACTATATTTCGTCTCAACAAACTCAGCGTATAAAATGAAAATCAGTCATATCCGGTGTAAGTTTTTGTTCTCATTCAACTATGGCATGTGCCACAGATAATAAACATTGATCTAAAAGCATAATCCGTCATAGATTGTAAACTACGCAGCAGCAATCGAAACTTGTTGAAATGACCTGTTTCACCGTAACTAGTAATGCACCCTGAAACATTTCTCCATGTTTATTGCAATAAAAGCACAACAAAATGATTCGATACACCGTGCGACCGATTGAAAAAGCGGTATTGCCAGATATACCATATAAGATAATCTCTTGGTACTTTTTTTAACAAACAGGCTTTGATGGAACAATATGTAGTTCTGCAATCGCAAAACACAATGTAATCGATTTGCGGGTAACGACTGAATGGCCATTGTACAGAATTCGTGTCAGATACAGAGAGCAAACAACTCATATAGAAGGTGCGCATTAAAAATGATATGAACACGATCAAAATATGCGCATCTTTGGTAATTTCACCTACGAAACAATGACAAACAGATTCGAACTTGAATCATTGTTGTGAATGTCTATATCAATCAAGTGCTTCTCATGAAGCCTCGTCTGTGGAAACTGGAACTAACTGGAAAAAGGCTTTGTTACAGCCAATCAAAAACATGGTAATAAAGCATGAAACAATAAACATTTAGGCTTGTCAGTATCAGCTGAATGCCTCTTTCCTGCTCCGTATTTAAAAATTTGAGATACTTAGTTTTGGAAGCGTTGCCAGATACGTCACAGAATCGGTACCAAACAAATGATTAGCGATATCGAAGCCTTTTTCAGCCGAATCCAAATTGAGTAATCAAGGCACCATAGATCAGGTAGTGAGGTAGCACATAAGGCACGTATACCACTGATCGAAATCGTGTTAGTATATTAATATCACTGAAGATCCACTGTCGAACAATCTCATCGTAAAAATGATGAGTCCACTATATACCAGCAATCGGGCACAAAGAGTCAGTGTCGGAAAAAAGTGATGAGCGAACATCCAACGCTTGAATTAGCCAAGTTTCATAACTATACAGGCAGACAAAACATATGGATGCAAAGTGAGCCAGTTCTTTAGTTAAAAAAAGGTTACGTCTTTCCGTCGTAACGAATGATATAGATAGACGTGCGGTATTTTAGCACTTAAAATATTATGAACGACCGCCTTTCTTACCTTCCCATCAACGACTATACGGCAGCTTAGACAGACATTACTCCCTATTCACAAAGTAACCCATCAACGGAGGACTCAGACACGAGCCCCCGTCGAACTTCAACAATGGCTTTACATTGCTGGGAGGCTAAGCACGTTCCCTACCGAAGAATCGATAACACTAACTTGTTAGAGTATGCTGAATCGTCCATGAGGCGTCATAAAGTAGACACCATCAAAATCATAGAATTTATCATCTGCCAGATGTCTGATATAAATGGAACAAACAAATGATACGTCCAGAATGTCATCTGTAGTGAGGACAACCAGGAAGGATAATAGCGAACAATCTTGTCGAACATCACTGATGACGTTTATTTGCCTCCGTGTGCAGGTCATTATAAAACTTGAATGAGCTTATCGCGAGCACCTTATTCAGAAAACGAGACATGAACCCAGCAATGCCAACAGAACTGAAAGCACCAGGAATTTCTACAGCGACTAATAATTGTCAAGACCAACTTCACAAATGACTAATAAAACAACAATGACGTTCAAAATAAGCAGCTTTAGTTTTCACTAACGATACCACGGGTTGAAATATGTTAACTACAGTGGATATTTCCTGAAAAAATAGTAGTAGACATTCGGGGATTTAGGTTACTTCAAAGTGAACGCTACCCATACTTGATCGCAGCCTTCACATTCAGATAGAACATTCGGCTAGCCCACTCTGAAAAATTCCTCAAGAGGCTGAGCAAGGCAAACAACTTACAAAGAAAAGCCATTTTACAATATTCCTTCAATTGGTTAACCACCATCTGCGACTCACCGTTGTCCAGAATTTCATGCCGCAACAGCAAGTAATCGCATAGAGAACGGCCTGCATCCCATATTGACGGTAGGGTAACTAGTGTCTTAGTTCACTAAATTATATCTTAGTGATAAGTATATGATATATATATATATAGGTACATGATAAATGTAAGTGTGAGTTGTTGATCCTCCACTAAAACGCTCTTCAGCCATTAGGCAGCTTGATAAAAAGAACGATGAAGACAAACAACTGCCATTAATCGTAGAAAGTAGCACGAGATTGACCTAACGAAACCTGCCGTATGATGGTCGAAACAAATATTCATTAGGCTAAGTACAGTTCATTATAATTAGACACTGTTAACATGTTTAACGACAGTAACGAACCCCTAGTGGTGACTGAATAGGTTTTAAACTTTGACAGTAATCTGTTTCTTGGTTTAGAAATATGTAGAGATGTGACGAAATTATCTTGAGCACAAATCGTTCAAGGTTTGTTCTCTAAATAAATTCACAAACAGTAGTGGTCCCCTCGATTAAATCAGCACTTCAATGAGAGGTATTCGGTGCAGGTCAGGATAATCACATGACGTGCCGACTCAAGCGAACAGATGTGTGAAAAAAGGTCAGTCACTCGTTGCTGTTACTGTTACTATCGTCGTGTAGTTTGAAGGGCAAATTACACCAACTTTGTTCAAACGGATGACAAGCGCGAGATGAAAATTAAAGAAGAAAAACGAAAAGAATTTCAAACAGGTTTGCTATGAAAAATAGGGAAACGCCCAGTAACCACTGCAACACAATTGACACGTTCCATTAAAAAGAGTAACAAAAGTGATTAACGTGAAGGCACTGCAATAAATTGACCAGAACAAATGGCAAATCAGGCTTACAAAATCAATCCAATGTCCAGGACACCAGGATACAAACACCACCAGTATGTTCCTATTATAGTTACTACTGTTTTAACTACTAATAAAGGCAAAAGGGAACGAAAACGTAGGCCCTAAGATAGAGTAGGTGGAAAAGAAAGAAATGCAACTACCCTATCCAAACTGAAAACAGAATACAGTTATGCGGATACACACAAACCCGTTTGTTTGTGTGTGGTGTGCGTACGGCATTATATGCGGCTATGTGACAAAGGATTGATAAGAGGCTGGTTTTGAAACGTGGGAAAAACGTGTGTGTGTGTGTGTGCAACATGCTATCTTCCAATGGAATCAATCGTATCCCAACAAAAATGTTTAATGGATCGCGAATAGGTGTAGAGAAACCACAAACACAAACCACTCCTGGTCAGCTAGAATAAAAACACGATGAAGGAACTAGTGAGCAATTTGGAGTTGATTAGATTTTATGGAGGATGAGCCGCAGAAAAAGATTTTAGAAAAGCCAATTCAACACACGCTGTTTCAGTGGACGTAATTTTCTAGATACATGAACAACAATCAGAACATTCATTCCCACTTTACAACAAGAGAAGAAATACGAACGGATGATAAACGAAACTGCTTACGTCTAACAGGTCCAGTGTATACCGACTGTGTTACAGGTACAAAGCAAATCAACCGAGAAAATAACCAACACCCACTTGAATGACCAATGCGAATCCGTTCCCACTTCATGAAAGATCAAAAGAGCACAATCTCGTAATGATAACCACAGAGCGATTGGTTGGATTAACTACAGCTACACAGAGACTGTAAAAGTTTCAGGGATCTGTCACGGATGACATGATCCGCAAACTCACGAAATACAGAATACAGTTTAAACAACAAGTAAAAATATGTTCACAAATTCATTTCCTAGTCACTGACGATTGAAAAATCAGGTTGTTTAGAAAAATGCATAAAAAATATTGCAGCATATGAATGGAACAGTGATGAGAAGAAAGAATGAAGGGGAAGAGAAAAGAAATTAATCAAAAATCGCCGGTAAAATTGTGCGTAAAAAGGCCCAGAGTCAATGTATCCATATCTTGGAAGCAGTATGTGGTCAAAGACAAACAGGGGAGCTCAATATAAGGTGAAGGTGACACTCACGTGATAAGTTCACTAAAGTTATCGTTGTTTCACTTAACTGTTCCATACTACACATAGATGATTCAGAAGACAATGTGAATATTCCCGTAAATGAATTCGATTAACCAGCATTGCTTCTAGTGCCTCTGGCCACATTCTATGTAGACGACAAGGTCCCCGAATCCCGGTAGGCGATTATCATGTAATGTTCCTGAACTACCAGCAGCAGTTTTCATTGTCCTTTGCTAAATTATCGACCAACCATCTCACATCTCATTTGTTGGGTACTGTCACGAAAGCATCACAAAGGCAACGATAGAGTTTACCGGAGCGCTTTTGGAATGAGTAAACCCAATAATGTAAAGGTAGGAGGCTCATTAAACAGGCTTTCGTGGCTTAAGACGTCTTACGAACGACCACCTACCGCACCGTGTGAACAATAACAAGAGCGAAACTTGAGTCAGATGCTTCCTGCTCGTCATCATAATCGACAGTAGAATAGCAACAGTTAGCACTTATGCTTAGTTTCGATACAACCAGGAGAAGGGAAGATGAGTCAAACCCCAGCTAATAGAGAGGACAAAGAGTGGAAATAGAACTAAACACACAAAAACCATACACCGAAGTTCGAACATTCAAAATCAAGGTACCTACACCTTTAAAAAAAAAACAAGTCAAGAATATTAGAAAGGTGACATCAGCAAGACATCTTCCTTGTGGCATTCATTGCCACGCTTCACTATCTGAACAAACAATGCGGTTGCAAAACAACATTTTACCCAGTGAGTCTGAATAGACGCCAATCCTCCCAATGTCTCTAGGCACCGGCTCTCTAGGTCACAAGGGTTCCAGTCCGAAACACGAAGTCGACCGAGAGCAGCTAACCTCATACCAAATCATCGTTTTTTCACCTAAAACCTTGTACAAATCGCCTCGCGGGAATAGTAGAGGATGAACGGTGAGATCATATGTGAATGGTGTTTAACTCGTAACAATCAAACACTGATTACTCACCACTGTAGCAGATACTTTATCGGTGTACAATGCAAACTGTCTAACTCAAACAGACATTGTTCGTCCGAATTAAGGGCGAATGTTTCCGAGTGTCTTGGCATACACAAATACATAATATGTCATTGCTCACACCATTAGTACATTCGGCATCACCAGTCTGAGGCAGACAACAAGAAACCAAAACAAAGAATTTAAATAACATGGCTCCCGAATATTTTCAACCTATCAGCCCCTAACCATCTAAGTGCAACATCGTTGCCTTTAACCATATGTGCAGTACGTTACCATTGAAATCACAACAGTGACACTTAAACATAAGTTTATTTAGCACAACAGTGTTATTTATTTTCAATGACCAACATAGTGGGTCAGTTCGGTGTAACAATAAGGACAGGCTGAAGATCTCTTAGAAGCTTCAGATCTCGCAGTAAAGAGATTTTATTCGACAGTTGGATAGAAGTAAGGTAAGTGAACTAAAATCTAGCTTGATTATAGGTGGTTTTAGAAAGAATACTGACCCTTCCCAATATTTCTGGATAGTGATTTTAATGCAACCAAAAGCATAGACGTGGTATGTTGAACCTAAGTTTGACAGTAATTTGTGAGTAGAACAGTTCTCCCTCCATTCCTCCCATTAGTACATCACACACGTACATAGGAAGAGATTAACCACCAGGTCTACAATGGGATTCCCAAAGGGATCATCACACCATACAGACAAATACCTATACAACACATCTAAGTGTGCGTAATGCATTTTGGATGTATCAACGGCGCAGCTGGATTGTGGTAATCCAGGCTGGTATTCTGAAAAACGGAGCCAGGGCGAATATGATCGGAAACAAACACTTTGTGAACATCCTCGCCAGAAACGGGCGGGTTCTGTAACTCAACACTAAGACTGCTCGTATGAGTACATCATATAGGCGGTCTTCCACAGAGAGACTGAGAACTTTACATAGCGTGAGCTGACAAACGTCATCCAAGATTTAACCATACGAGTCATGATCCCATAAGACAATCTATTAGGGCTTATATAATCTTTAAGGTACTTTAACTTCTCGATTAACTCCAACGATCCATTTTTGATTGGAAACTGTGCAGCTCTGTAATGACTCCCTGATGTCTGAGGAGATGACAATCGAAAGCCAACTATGGTAACGTCTGTGCTCAAACACCTGACGAAATACAGAAATGTGACCAACGTGGACGCAGCGAGGACGAAACCTAGCCTGTTCATCAGGATTATGTTGCTTACGCGTTAGAATTTGTCTAAGAAGTATGACAGCTACGAAGAGTTTCGACGCATACAAATTACGTAAACCCTGAGTGAAAAAGATATGGCATTAGTCAAACTGCAGTCATATGGAACGGCTTCACTGACCCGAGGCTCTTTGATCAGGACTGAGCCTCAATTTTCAAATAAAGCCGGAGAGGATTCACCTGATTAGAGTGCTCCGTGACGTTACAATAACTTGATCTGAAATCAGACTTCCGTGCCCGTGGATTAACAAACGTCAAAATACGAAGGAACACAAGTGTCCTGAAGCACAGGTAATGGTCCAGTGGCCATCTGAGCCGTTGCTGAAAGGGTTTAGCCCGCCGTCCTAAGCATCGCAGGAGGTTATGAGTACGGTGGCCACGGATTTTGCAGACACTCTCGCTTACACCAGGCTTTCTACTACAAGTCATATGGGATGGAAACGCCTTCCGTAGTTCCCAACAGTATCGTCCTGTTCAATCTCGACGGGGTATAGTGCCCATCAGATTTCATAATCCTGATTCAGCAACTTTCCGAGTCCAAAGGAATGACCTTGAGAGCCGAATTATACCCAATACCGGATGGAGTCTTCTGGCAAACATGAGGAAATTCGAGGGATCGCACAGAAATCCGGTTACTGGCAGCCAAATGAACAAAAAACCCACGGTTATGCATTGCACGAAAGAGTTGTGCACAATCTGCACCAATATTGTCCGGTGGGCGAGACCTTAGACCAGAGGAATTGGGATCTGGCACGTGTAGACCATTTGTGGTTCCATCGGTTTGGCTGTTGATTTGCGGCTGACGACAAGGCAGCATTCCACCAAAACGCACGGAGAACATGGCACAGCGAATAGTCGATGAGTAGACAGTTGACCCCGACCGACTAACAGCCAGTGAAACAGCCACGCCATTGATAGCTCACAACTATATGGTCAACACATGTCAACGAATAATTCGATGACAAAAATTGTCAGACGATGCACTGACGTCTAAAGAGTCAAAAATTAGCACCTGCCAGAGACAGACTGCTATCGATACAAAGTCGCAACAAACGTTCACTGCTGTCAATTTGATGGGTACCGTCACAGCGTGGACCACCTAAGTTATGCTCGACAACAGCTAGCCTGCTTACTTGAGAGTTGAAGTCTGCAGCTAGTACTACAATATTCGTGTGCCGCACAGTATGCGAAAAGTTGGTGAGCTGGCAATGAAATCTGGCTGCTTCTGTATATGCAACACTAACCAAAAGAGAGTCTCAACGTTCTAACCATATCTTCAAGTCTGATAGCACAAAAACGGCTGCTAACTAGGATTCGATAATACAACTATTCTTCCATATATGTGTTTAGGGCAAGCGATCACTGGATTGAGTCGCAGTGTCTCCAAACAAGCATGCATTGTAGGAGTGTTGCGAATCAGTCCACGGAGAGTGGAAATCTAGTACTGCGCTAGCACCCTGAAATCATTGTTCTTCAAAACATTTATCAGCGGTGGAGATCTCCAACGTCCTCTCAAGAGCACTCTAGTGACCTATCTATATAGGCGTTTCAACATAGAAGGTGGTAAACTAAGCTGTGTTCAAGGGTAGAGGAGTAAATATTTGCGTCCGTTAAATAATAACAGCACCATTGTGTTGGATGAGACAAATCGTTATTGTGCATTTGGAACCAAGACGGAATAGTCAACACGTAAAGATTAACTTGATTAACCGGAAGAGATGAGACTGGTTGCGTTAGTGAAGAGAAATGTGATTCAAAGGTGTAGCCAAACGTCGGCACCACGGAGTAAGAACGAAAGCAAAAATGTGAGACAGAATTCATAAATGTTAATAATCTTATAAGTCCCTGAGTTAATTACTCAAAGTTGGTTTTTCCACCAAGAGCTCCCTGCCTAATTACCCATTATCGTCTACTTCACACTTTCCCAAAGGCCAATGACGAGTGAGAAATATCGTTTCAAGTATACCATTGTTATGGGAAGACTGGAACTTTGAGCAGTAGAGCAAGATGAACTGTGCAAAAACAATCATCCGTTCAGCGGACAAATGTACATTTTGCCCCACAAAAGATGGCTACAGTTACTGATTGCGACACCGGCTTTAATTGATTTCATGTAAAACTGTGTATGCAACACTGCGAGTTGCTAAGATTGCACTTCCTGGATATGTTAATTGATCGAAATTCACAAATAAGATAACACCAGGGTCACAGTAAATTCAGTCATGTAGCGGTACATTAAACATTGAATGAGATGATGTTTACCTCGATAACAAAGCCAGTTAAATAACTCAAGATGACTTAAGTGATTCGTCCTCGAGAACTAAGCGAATAGACGTATTCAGCCTATTCAAAAAGCTCTACAACATGACCTTCTTGAAATCCCCAAGAACGGCATCCGCAATGTAACTGAACAGGAGAAAAAAACTCCAACGAGCTCGACAAAGAATCAAGAGAGTCTTTAATAAATTTTGCCTCATGCTTAAGCGCATGCATATGTAGAATTAATAAACCGTATTAGCCTACTTAAACAGTTTCCTGGAAGAAGCACAGGCGGCCCCAAAACGGACAGTGTGACAAAAGAACAGCTATATGGAGTTCGTCGTTGCACAATAGAACAATATAATGAAACCGGAGAGCCGCGTGCAAGAACACCAAGAGCATCAGCAATAAGCCTAATAAACTAATGCCTATGTTCGCAAAAGCAGCTTGTGCAAGCCATTTTGCTTTCTTGGACAATCTTCCAGAACAAACTGAACTCACGATTAACTGTGAACCAGTTGACATGTGGACGTAAATGCCACCCCCACACGTCAACAAACATCTAAGTCCATCTTCGGTAGACTAGGATTCGCCAAACCATATAGGCTGCTTACTAACTCATGAACTATTCTGATGTCATACATAAACCGCGTCCAATTTACACAACTGCACACGGGTAGTGCAACTAACTGAAAACAAATTTTCGCAAGGCCGATCTCTAAAGCCAGCCGATACCTTCAATCAGAGGAAATTAGCCTGATGGCGCCATATTGTGCTTACCAATCTAAATATAACGGCGGAGAGACTGGTACAAAGAGAGATGCTTAACCTTCAGAAGTAAGAAACGTTCGCATAAACGAATTCGGAAATCTGTGTCACCAAATAACAGTAGTGTCATTGAAACACTTCAACAGTGAGCTTCCGCAGTCACCAGACACTTACTGATCACCGGTAACGTTATCGATCCCATTTGTTTAATCAGAAAATTACCAAGTCCATACAATCTAGGATTCTTGGATTTTGCCGAAGAGGTTGCAATCAACCAAATTAAGTCAGCTTTGTGTGTTTAAAAACAAATTTCCGTGAACCTGATCCTTTCCTGAACTTGACTACCTTCCATAATGTATTGATCAGTTATTAACTCCCTCCTGACTGTCATAAAAAAAGTCGATTAGTGTTATTGTAATTCTGGTACTGTCGGACATCGCGTTCTGTTCAGTTCAAAACCCTAAAAAGGACTAACTGTTTTTAACCTGAAACATATCAGTAATGGAGGATGATGGATATTAGAACAAACCACACGCTAAACCGAGCATAAATGGTTCGTAACTTTGAGTAGATCAACCGTAACTGATGAACTTTACCAAAACCAAATTTGCAATCTGGTTCTTTACGGCGAAAGAAAACACCTCAAAAGCATTTCTGAGCACGATGGCTGCGAACAAGTGTGAGCGACATTCAACCTGTAACAATCGGAATCTACAGGTTTCAGTCAACAATTGAAATGAAGTCCGCAGTTCCAACGTAACTCAGGATTTTTGACTTCGCAAACATCAACTGGAGCGGGCACTGCAGTTACTCCACCTTCTTTCATGATGGCCGATAGATCGCAGCACAATCCGCAGAACGTTTAGACGTGACAATTCGATCATGTCTAATAAGATCCAAATCCTCAACGTGCTCGTCAAACAAGCACTGAGGTTCAAATCCCGGTACGGATAAAAATACACACCACCAAAGAGCTCTACCAGGAATGAAATTCACGTTTAGCACTGTTTCTAAAGAGACCCGTTAAAGAGTCATTTGAATCGGAAATGCTGGAACCAACTACGAGTAGCTTTTAGACAGTGCTAAACGTCGGCAAAAGTCCTCTGGAAATTGCTCAACATTTCGACAGTACGCATCTAAGCTGTCATAAACAGGCCGTAGGTGGTCACGACACGAAACAGCATAAATGCCGGTTTGCCTGAAGAGTTCCTTCCACCTATGACCGTCACAGGAAACGAAATCAAAAGCGACCGACTCTGCGCTAGCATGTACGATATAATCGTTGTAAGGTGTGCATTTTGACTACCGCACTAACTGTGTGCCTGAAACCAAACTTCCTCTCACTCTCGAAAAATCGAACAGGCCAAAACTCACCAGGTACCACATTTGTGGCCAGTGTGGGTCGTTGACCGGAACATGGATGTCTCGCTTCACTCGCACTGTCACCACCTGTTGCTCCAGCCAGACAACCTGCAACAAAAACCAAAGAAATCGAACGAATTTAAATGTGAAGTAAAACGATCACGAAAGGATACATGAACGACGGTTGATAACGGAGCAACAGAATAAATTACACGGCGGTGCAAAGCAGGAAGACAAAAGTGACTATGCTTACTGTATCTGTACATTCCAAAGCCGCAAATAAAAACCAAGTGGCCTATGGTCTAGTGTATCAATAAGCAAACTATCTGGTAATATCTTGATAATAGGGCAATACAAAATATTTTTTCACGTGTATGGCTACAAGCAGGCGGCCTATACACAGTACTATTTCACAAAGCTCAATATACGTGAAACACGGGCAGAGTTGAAAGTCCGGAAAATATAGTGATTTATAAAAATTTTCAACGATACAACAGATCAGCTGACAGTGTACAAGCAACATACACAAGGAGCAGAACAACAACGCTGAAAGTACAGAGTTGTCCAACCACGTGATTAACCAACAAGACTTTAAATACAAGGAAACGATATAATACGTTGTAAAGCTGGTAGCCACGACAGACAGGATGTAAGTGTTCTGTCTGCCGACACTTTTGAATAATCATTCAATTACCAATACCAGCAATCGATTATAAGGTGAACACGCGTAAAATTCTTTTCCGAGAATCAGTATTTGGACAATAAAAGCGAGCTGTTTCTCTTCAGAAATTATGTGCGACAAGACATAAACAGACGTGCTTAAAACTCACAGCCCGTTCGTAATAGACCATTGAAGATATCGGTGGGTGGTGGCCAGTTTACATGCGCACAGTGATAATTCTTTTCTTAAACCACACGAGACAGAAACAAAATCACAATTCGGCTATCGCGTGGATATCCACGGGTAGATTGTTGAAACCGGAATAACCGTCTAGTGGAATACCGGTCAACTGGATAATTCTCAGGACAATTAGTACAAATAAACGGGAGTTTCTGTTTATGGATGCATGCTTTTGCACAGTATGTGTCAGTTTCTATGATATAATAACCTTTGGTGCAAGCTGCATTTGAATGCAGTTCATAGATTTTCTGAAAACAATTACATTCACAAAAAAAGACGATCTGGAAATACACAGAACATCAGTAGGTATTTACCAAAGATACAGTAGATACAACTGTTGCCACTAAATCTACTTTGTCACTAGATGCTGAAAGGAATGCCGAAATCAAGATAACAATATTTAAGGCGTGTGTACATTCTGACGTAGATATTAACTTGACTGTTCCTTCCTACCAGACTTCCTAAAACAATGTTGCTTCGTTGTAACCAATCCTATTACACAGCACATCCAAGTCTGTCATATGCAGTAGTATCTATCTGAAAACCAACGAAAAAATGTCACATCGATGGAGATAAATTCGAAAGTTTGCATGCTGCAAATCGAAAGCAGTTTTATGAGTAGTATGGACTTTTGTTTAAAAGTGACGATCACTGCTTTTGCAGCTTGTTGCACACTACGCAAAATACCCTGTAGTACGGCATCTTTAAGTAGAAGTTCTCTTGTTCTCCAGTATAGACACATAGAGTTTAATTATCACATCAAGACTATTCAATATTAAATTTCTTAATTTGGAATCATTTTTATTTCGGAAGACACTGATTACGCATAACTTTATTCCTGTATCTGATAGAATAACATCAACTGATTTATTCAAAAAGGACTACACTGTTCACAAGTAGACAAGCCATCGTGTAGTAGACTGTATGGCCAAACCGGAATTACATAAAAATGGAACTATGAAAGTTGGAAACCGTGAGTTAGATGTTTTGTTCAAATGATGATTGTTTTGGGAAAGCCACAGGGAGAACAAAGGCAATTAGCTTTGGTTACCACATTTAGGAGGAACATTACACCGATAATTCATGAAAATAATCTGTGGTACCTCATCCATGACTTTGACTCACAAACAAGTTTTTGTGTATCTAAAACAGTAAACTGTCGTTATTAAAGTGCCTACTGTTGCTTATCGCTTTATTCGGGTATATAACGGCCAAACAGTTTATACAATGCAGAAGCAAAACTGACAGCTCCAGTGATCATGAAAAACTTGTTGGTTTATGAAAAATCTGCTTGGTGACAACTGTATGCAAAATAATGATGTGTTATCAGTTGAGAACCATTTAGTCTACGGCAAATCCTGCTAAACCGGTTGTAATATAGGAGACAGGCTTCAGTCCCTTACCAGCTGATGTATACGTACTCGACAGGGAAAAGAGCACAACTGACAAAGGAAGATGAAGCGGCCATTGATCAAACAGTACCAATGATACAAACCATCACGGTCCGACTGAGCTTAAAATAGTATGATATCCAATCCGTGTAAATAAACAATAAGTTAACAAAAAAGACCATATGAGGTTATCCATAAGCGGAAGCGTTCAAAATAAGTGCACACAAAATGTTGATTAAAACAAATTGTCATCAATGCTTGGGTTTTGGTGGGATCTCCTTTGACAGACCACAGGACACAGTGTCGGATAGATAAACAGCTCCGTTTTCAATAACAAATACCATGAATGTGTTTAGATTTTTCCAAATCTCACATCACACTTACTTGACGGTATCCTCTGTACTCGAATAAACCTCCAAGTTCAATTCCACAAAATCAATCTCAAAGTGATCAGTTATGAGAATGAAAATAAACAAGAAACTATGCAAAACAATAAAAACAATGCACGTATGATCACAATGCATTAATATGTCACAGTTAAAAACGGTATACTACGTATGGCAACGTTTCACAAATTGGACAATGCACGGACATAAGGGGCGATAATGAGAAAATTAACTTGGGGATAGACACAAAGAAATACGTAATATTATTTTTAATAGGGAACAAAGATTTTTTAAATTATTTTCAGTATAATGCTCATAAGCCGATATAGTTGTGTCAGGCCAAACCGTCACACATAATTAACTCTATGTGTTCTATCAAATGTGTTTGGTTGACCTTATTATGATTTTAGGATTCAATTAAAGCATGCTGAGTGTAGGATCAACCATTCTATCTTTACAAGCCTACTAGGGCCACCACGTCAAGCTCAGGAGGCGACGTGGACAATAAACTGAAAACGTTTGGAAATTGCCGGTGTACGACACGATGGCAGAAGACTGCCACACTTTGTCCAAAATAACTCTAGAGTAACAGCATTCACCACTAATCATATGTCTGCTAGTTCGAATCCCAGTTATCTCAGCTACCTTGGTCTGAGCAGCCTGCAAGTGTGTAGCTACATGTAACCGGAGTAAATCAGGTGACAGCAAACGCCTTACGTTGTGAACATCCAGAGCTATCAATCTCAACAGAACGGTCTGGTAAGCAATGCAAACGAAGATAATCGTATCAACAAATGTGGTTAGGATTTTGAAACCAGATTCAAACAGACTCAAACAATATCCATAAATGTGTAAAAGTGTCGTGGGTAATAAGTTTGAGCACGGAGCAATTAAAGTGGCAAAAAATACTAGCGGTATTGTCGGCAAATGAATATCTACCACTAGACATGCGAGGCGAGCGTCTTAGCTGCTATCCCAATGAGTTCATATCCAGCTTTACTGTGTCGACATCCTGAGATATAAGCACAACTTCTATTTTGTTCAAACTTCAAGCTCCTAATCATCAACAAGATTTATAAGTCAAACGGAAAAAACTGACCTCATAAATCCCGTGCGGCAATATTTGACTATCAGATAACAACTCGCCTGCTGAAATGTCGTGGTATTTTCTCGTGATCAAATGTTGGTTTAAGATACATCTAGGGGTTGCTTTGGCTTTGCTTTATGCCTACAGAATGGTCCAAACTTAGCAGATCCCACTGATGCAGTGAAACGAAAAGTGAGAACATAAACACCTCGCCAAACTCCTAACACTGTGCAAAGGTATACGCTGACAGGCAACATTAATCAAGCAAACGCCGGCCTCAGACGTACGGTGAGTGTGCAATGAGCAGGGTGATTGTTGATTGGGTAAGCACTCGCTTAGTGTTGGGACCCTAGTATCAGGGTTTCGCCTCCACTTTCTGCCCGACTGCGCCAGTGCGATCTGTCTAGTCCAGACCATTCTGAAGGCAAAGAGAAATGTCTTAAACTGACATCGAGTCACGGAAAAGTAGTGACGGAACAATTGAAATTGTTATCAGAAGCATTATAAATATGATCCACGCTAAAGATGAACCGAATGCAGCGGGCTTTCTGACATTTTAATCCTGGTCGAGCTGAGCCCAAAACGTGGTGCAAAGGGTAGACTGCACAGGGCGAAAAAAGAGCAAATTATTCGAAGAAACTAATGCTGTAAGTTAGAAAAACGTTCCGATTCTGTAGGTAAACACTTTAAAATTACGTAAGGTGACTGTAGACAAACGCAAGACCGTGATTTAACTAAATTCAAAGGGGACAAAACGCAGGTGGAAAGTAAACAGAGATTAGCAAGCGAATCAAAGTCAGATGCAAACAGGTGGGTGAGTTTGTACATGTATATGTGAAGGGAGGAGAGAGAAGTGGCACGTACTTATGTCGAGCAGTGTATGCAACCGGAATGGACCAGAACAGAATCAACACTCAGAATGACAAACTGCGCCGTGTCTCCGATTCCGAACTGGTGGAGCACGCACGTACCAGATTCAGGATTTGCTGTTTCAAGCGCAAACAGCATACACAAGTTCCAATTTCACTAACACACGTAGTCAAACGTGGACACTGACCGTATCTACCATCACGGCCGTCAAAACAACAACAGCCGGTGTGCACACAAAACGGGGGCGTCCACGTCAAGTGGCAGGTAATTTGAGAATGAGTCCACATGAAGTATCAACAAGAAGAAAAACTCAAGTAGAATCAACTGCGTACAACCACTACGATTGTGGGTTACGTGCATACTGGAAGAAAACTTTATAGGAGTGAATCAATAAGTATATGATCATTCAACGAACAACACCAAAAGACTATACACATAATGGCCAGGAGTGTAAGGAAAATCCTACATGAGATGAAAGTGGTTAAGTACATAGGAAACAGAGCTGTTCAACAAGTAACCCAATCAACTCGTCAGAAACGATTGGAACACACAAGCAACAAAGAGATGATATAGACAAATCCTCTTTTCAAGTTGAACATCACCCACAATTGCTCGTGGCTGTCGCATCCCCATAGACTTTCCAGCCGGCCCCTTTCGAAACGAAGCACTAGACTCGAGTTTCGCTCTCATTAGAGCTCGTCAGCAGTGCATATCATCGCCACTGCCGGGACTTGAACCACGGACACGCTGTTCATGAGGCAACCGTGTTTACAACTGCGCCATTGACCTCACATTAGGCACGACCGAATTATCACATGTGAACGTTCAACCAATTTCGCTTGTGAGTAATGATCAGGTTGCCCGGCAGTGGCGATGATATGCACTACTGACGAGCTCTAATGAGAGCGAAACTCGAGTCTAGTGCTTCTTTTCGAAATGGGCCGACTGGAAAGTCTATGGGGATGCGACAGCTGCGATCAATTGTGGGTGATATTCAACTCGAAATTAACAAAATCCCTGACTACTCATCAGAAATCCTCTTTTACTTACTAAACGTTTAAACCTAGCTTTGCAAGTGAATAGGCCACCGATTATTCTTGCTGCTGTCCGGCGAGTTCTCCATACGAACAGTTGGACCAAAACGGAGTCTTAGCTTTATTGATTAATCAAGGTCCATGTTAGATTTATATCATATGTTAGGGATTTCAAAAAAATATTTGTAAATCGCCACACCACAAAATCTGAAGTGGAAATTGTCTATTTTTGCCCGCAGTTAACAAGAAAGCAGATAAACAGCATCTGGACGAACGACCTGGCATTGGAATTTCGCGTACAATACAAGGGTTAAGATGACCACGTTTATCACACTTACTCATATCTAATCAGTAAGTAACATAATGGAAACCTTGTACAGTTAACTGGTTAGATAATTTAACTACGACGCACAATCAGCTTGAAGTGCGCATACCTTTTTCGCCATTAATGAGGAATAGTGGTCATTGAACAGAACGCTGATCTTGAATGGAAAGCATATCACAGAGGTGTATCAAAACGAAGAATGAGTAAATAGTTAGTAGTCTCGTCGTATTTCTCGGAGCTCATTCAAACAGTATTCAGAAGGACGGAAACCAAGAGCTATCTCAAGTCTTCCGTAAATGCGCTGTAATGCGAAACCAGGCAGGTATTCACTGAAGAAAAGTATCCTGCTTACCCGATTAATATCAACGACTGAAAAATATAAGGAGTGCCTTTGGGAACCAAAAAAATAGCATCGTTCAGGTGGTATTGACAGTAAGCTGTACACAACGTCTCAACTAAGACTCTGGCGGAATATGCTGTAAATTTCAGCGACGCGGTCAAACGATCTTGAATTCAATCGTGCTGCTTATACCATGGAAAATACGTTTCGCCATTGGCGCAGAATTCCACGTTATGTCCCGTAAAACCCTGTGGAACACAAGCGTATTGCTAATATTTATGCAGAGGTTCCGGTTTTCTAAAATTATTTCGGTCGGGGACTGATAACTCTACTATATATTTTAATCACCTAAGGTGTTCGCTGTACTGACGTTGTACTCATGTACATATACTAATCAAGGGTTAAACCATGAGAAACAAATTAGTGATTTTACTAAAACACATGGAAAGTTGCATCCGTCATTGATAACCGACGTACTTCAGTAGAGTTTTACGAAAAGTTACAAACCATGAGAACAAATTACCGGAACACAACAAGTGTATGGATGGTCGGTATTGTTCCGTGAGTATGCGACAAGTGCTGATATAACAATGTTGCTAGCAACACAATGAGTACTGTCACAGCACGTCTGAAACTAGCAAGCGTTGCCGAATAACAAACAGAATCAGGAAGTCAAAAACGTCGAAGACAAAGTATCGACCGAAAAAACTGCAAAGTCCAGTGAGGAGTTCATGTGACAAACCAAACGCCTCACTAGGAACATACCACTGAATGCCTTAGCAGAAAGCCATCTCAGTTCTAACTTTACCAAACAGTGGTATTTTTAGCCTGCACATAACAAGATAAGTCCAACGCTTATCAGGATAACATAGCTCAGTAGTCACATTATCGGCCGCCAATCGTACCGCTACTACTTCGAGTCTCGATTATTTCGACTGCTTCTGCCCAAGGTTGGATAGCTTGGCAGTGTTCATCCAACGCACGTCTTATTTTCATTAACAATCAATGAACTGTGAACGATTGTGGGCTGATAAGAGTACGAACGAAGACAACGATGCAGAAACGTATCAAACGTGTCAAGGTCAAAAAACAGCGGACAGATTAGCTAACACAACAATGGTTGTATCCAACTCCCACATACACCCACCTAAAACAGGAACGGGATGTGCACGTTGGACACTCACAAGGACCACGTGAAAACAAATTGAAGGGAACAAAGCAAATCAAAGTGAAAACAACAAAACCGTATCATCGTGCACTATGAATTCCGGCTCAATGTAAACATAGTAAAAACAAGTGAGTAGTATATTGATTCGACCACCGGTATGCATTCTGAGAAGTTGAAGATATCAACGGAAACTTTCCAATACATCACAGTATGAAAAACGACTTCAGCAAAAATGATGTAATAGTGAGTAACCAAAAGTCAGCCGATAGAGAGATAGAAGAACGGTGGCACCAGAAAAGGCTTTGTTCTTTGTTTATTCTCCGGAAATTAATACGTGATGAAACTTGAAGTGAACGTCCGAACAGTAAATGAGAACGGACAGAAGGAAAAAAATTCCATAATTCGATAAATGCTGACATCCGTTGAGCGTATACATTAAATAAGAACGTAAACATGGACTTCTATCGTTAGAGTCAACAAAACTGACGATTAACTAAATTTTTCACCCTTCCACTTTGTAACTGTGTGCGTGTGTATGTGTAAGCAAACGAACATTTAATCGACATTCTCAGGTCAGGGTCAATCCGCTGAACTAACTAGCCTGTCCAAGGAATTTGGTAAAAATCAATCAGCCCATGCAAAAGACCCGTTTGTTTCACATCCAGGTCAGGTAAGGCCCGTCAAACGAAAAAAAGAATAACAGGGATTCCTGGAATGTTAACGTTTGTTTCCCGTTACTTCGGAAGAACTTAATCAAACACCAGTTTATAGCGGTCACGGCTGTACAAAGGTAGGATTTGAAACAGAAAGAAAACGATCATCCTGGAAGCCCCATACCACGGTCGTGGTCGTCGACTTTCTGCTTGAACTCATCAACAAGAAGATCGGTTAAATAATGCGATGGTGAATTATAAAAGTGGACCATGCACATTTTTTATTAATAAGAATATACGCCAATCACCGAACAGTAAATTGGGCAATTGTAAACTGATTAAGAAAGAGGTAGTCTGCTTCCCACACCTAGACGCCTTTGTCAGTTTGCCACACTGCCACGGGACTCGCGTAATTAATGAGCAGGAGTATAATGTACCTATCGTGTCTGCGTTCTTAGCACTTACTGAGAAAAGTCCATGAGATTCACCTGTGTTTTCTACATCTTGTATTAACGAGTATCACAATGACAAAACACTAAACGAGCAGATTAAATTCACTCTGCAAAATTCCACCCATCGTTATACTACTTATGGTTGTGAAAATTTTGTTCATATATAATTTCTTCTACTTCAACCCATGTTCATATGATGAGTGAACAATCTTTGGTGTGAGTGTAACATAAAATGTTATGATACAGACCTCCCCGTTCTATGCAACCCAGGGCAAAACCGATCGTAGATTACAAGTCAAGAGTACATGTGGCAGTAGCCAGTACATAATGATGTTCTGAGATGAGTTGCGGTCATGAGGATTACAATTTATCGCAAAAATCGTCTTGTCATAAAAGGCAGTCGAGGCCCATACTCAGGACACGAAGCGTTTCTAGATTGAGCCTCGTTTCGGTTGATCTGTCTATCTGGCTGATACACACAAAACTGGCTACTAAGCGTGTGTGGTTAAAATGATACCACTTATAATTTAAAAAAAAAACATTATCTTTGTATTTTGATGGCACGAAGGTAAATGTCAGTGTATTCAGTCATACATGCGTAAGAGCTGGATTACGCTGTAATGAACACACAGGATGGTTCACGTAATCAGCAGTGTTCTGTGACACACCACTAATCAAAGATGAGTCGTCATTTCAACAGTGAACCGTAACCTCCACATTTCAGACGTAAAGTGGGAAATCTATCGGACACAGAATACCGTGTATAAGTAACCCGACAGCCCGTAACACAAAGCATCCTTATATTTTCCGAGACCCAGCCTGAAAGTTGGTCGCCATGTACAGTTAATATTTTTACATGTTACGATGCTCACCTAAGACCAACATATCACGACCGACCTTTTTTCTTTGTGCACTCAGCGGGTGTTTTCAACGCTGTTCAACAAAACACCCCACCCCCCGGGCCAACCATGTGCAAACCGTCTGAAACCCCATGTCCGATCACATGATTCATGTAAACACAACACACACACCCACACAACACACACACCCACACAAACAAACCCACCACCACCCGAGTAGACAAACATCCACATTTTCCATGACTATTAACGTTGTGTATAACCATATTCCTGTTTTATATATAAGTCTAATTAATCGCTTGTAATTGTATATGCCTGATGAGAATGACCGAAAACAGCTATTTACAACCTTGACTTTTATGAATACTCTGGGTATGATGACAGAACAACCTACGTTTGAAGAGCCGAAGCTCTCACCGATTAAACTATTCGCCTTATTATCATCGCTTGTAACGGTGCAATCCGTGACGTACCAGTGCAAACGTGGAATCTAGACTATCTGTCCGCACTAAATGAGAGGTGAGCAAGTCGCATATTACTCACAAACTGTTAACAGCTGTACTGTAACCTGCCCTTATCTACTACGCCAGAAAAACGTTCACATTTAACTGATGAAGCAATTTGTAGACCAACAATCATGGACCCAGAGTGTGTCCATTAAACAGGTTTCTCCACTGCACACGGATGCACCAATACACTACCGAAGGCCTGGACAAATAGGCAACACTGCAACGAATGTAACAAAGGGTTGCTTCGAAAGATCCTGTACAGGTCATATTTCATATCGGTTACATATCGGGCGGTACGAATTGGCAGAAGTAAATTAGGAGTGCCTACTGCACATGCACATATTCGGCAGGCGTAAGTTACGGAAGATTCCAATACTTGACTTGAACTTGCTGAGTCATTACGACCACCCTGGTTACTGTCTACCTGATCAATCTCTGAGATGTTATAAGCTTGAAATGTCAGACGCACGTTTGGGAAACCAAATAGATCAGTTTCAGCGGAGAAAAAAAAATGTATTCCACTGAGATGAGAGGCATTTCAAAAGACCGAGAAAATAAAACCGATTCATCCGATAAACAATCGACAGACCAACGAATGAGATGTCCCATCCTCAGAAAATCGGAATACAGGCATGATCAATTGCTGGAGGGGTACATCGGGTGTTGAAGAGCGAGTAACCAAGTGCAAAAGTCAATACGTACAATCAATCATCCAAACTTAAAAATGCAAGTCTTAGCAACTACGAAGAAAAAAGAGAGAAGTAGACCAGTCTGACAACGTTAAATTCCCCCACACTACTTAGGTCAATGCACACACACAAATAATTTGATAAAACCTGACCAGATGATATCGTGATTTACGCTGCCATTCCTTTTAACAGTGGAGAGAGTAGAAGAAAAAAGTTTTATAAGAAAGCATATGAATCAACAAGAATACTGTTATTTCCACATAGAGGAAACACTAAAGATAATCATGTTCTCGTCGGTGGGGTTCTCTCTATAGGGAGACCAATCACCCCGTCAATGAAATGGTAGAAGTCACTTTATGGAGGTGATTTATTCCACCAGGAAGTTCAGCTGATGTTGCTTGTCTCATCCGCTACTCCTGCCGCAGTACTTCGAGTTTTTGAGGGACCGTCTCCACACTTGGGCATGAGTTCACAAGGAGAATCAATTCACGGAATTCGACTCTAGATGAGAGCCTATTTTGATTGATCGGAGTTACTGATTTCCACGTGTGTGCATACATCTCATGATTATTGTACGCTATCCAACAGCACCGCTGCCATGCAAAATTCGGACTCATTTTCGACAGAATTATATGTCCATCATAGGGCAAATTACATAACAGTTTACACCATCGCTAATAGTGCGATGAATTGTCTCTCATTTTGCTCGCTTGACAATCACTATGATATAAAACGTTATATCGTTGATTCGGATAATAAATAACCGAAAATAAACTGTTCGCCAAACTATCTGTCACTTTTGACGAATTCGGGGAACTGTTCGAAACGAGAAGCATACACTGGCGCAAATGCATAAATGAGGAAAACACAAATGATGTGCAGGTAGCATTCTAGCTTAACTTTAAATGTTATTGTAGACATCAAAATAATGTAAATTTCATTCGTGTATAAAGTCTATATGCATTTGGGACAAAGTGTACTTTCGTTGCGGGTTTCAACGTTGGAGTCTCAACGGAAACATTTTCGGGACCGGATGAATACGCATTCATTTCCAGCAGATTCCCGATATGAGGGAATCACTCTAGTTGGCAGAGTTACCGAACTGTGCGGAAATGGGTATACCAGTGACTGCAGTAAGACCCCGAGTGGGACAGCGTTGCCAATAGGTTGATATCACTCATCTGACAGTCGGTGTCTACTGACTTCGCTCAACATAGCAGTCAAACCTTCATAGATTGTCCAAGCTGTCGCGTAACCATTTCGGGGTTATAACTAACCGGCGATAGTTTCAGCGGATAGCTCCATGTGCGGTAAAACCTCAGTTGGCACACGGAATGCATGACCAAATTGTTGCAAACCACACATTTTTTCATTTGAAGGAGTTGACACGTATTCGAAAATCTCACAAATTTGCGTTGTCGTATTGCCCATCTGAACATATTGAAGAGACAATGATGATCAGAGAATGCAAGTCCGATAAAACTTCCGTCACAAACAAGTCAAGCCTTAGAATCACAAACTAGGATGGATTCCACGTGGACAGTGTATGCTATTCTTTTCAAAAGCAAAAGAATGAAGCTCCAGGCCATAAATTCCAAAATCTTGCAAAATCAATGAGTGTAATTCTTGCCAGCATGGCCTCACTAGCAATGAAAACTGTAAAGATAAAGCTATTGGGGTAGATGAAAAGATTCATCCTCCCAAGTGGACAGCCTGCATTAGGTTACTGATAGAAAATCTCTAGTCCTGAAGTGGAACTTTGGAAGCGTGAATTACATGCCGCACAAATCAGCCCGGTTGGATAGCTAGTTTGTAACGGTCTGCGCGCATTCGACGTAGAGTTTGATTTTGATAACATCTTTTGCACACTTTATATCAGTCAGACCCTAAACGAGAAAAGTCACAAAATGAGAAATTGAATCCTCAAGAGCACCTACAATACCATCCATAACAAAGTTGAGCAAGAAGGAGAAGATGCAACATACTTGTACCTAGAAACCAGTTAACAAATCTGAAGAGTTTTCCATGTATCCCATAGTGTATGAATTTATCTTAAATGCATGACAGGGTAGTCACTATTATCGATAGTATAATTTTAATTATTATTAATAGTAGTAGCCGTCCTTGCTGTAATTATTCGTTTCGAGCAGAATACACTGAAACCACAAAACAACAAACTGGTAAAGCAAACAGAACAAATTGTAGCTACAGCAAGGAGATGTACCACTGATAAGCTATAACAAAAGCGAAATTTCAGTCGAGTGCTTCCTCTCGAGAGACTTTCACGAGAAAGTCCACCTGAATTTGAAAAGTGCGATCAACCGTGAAAAGTGTTTAATTTGGATCGACTAAATTTCTGACTACTTACAAGTAAATATGAGAAAAAAGATGAGAGAATTCGTGGAACATTACTGGTAATTACTAAAAACACTAACACAAATTTTATTTCAGTACAGGATTTATGTGAGTAGCGCTGAATGAACAAACAATTCCACCGATGCTTGAATGGGCAGGTGAACAATATCGATGCAGACAAGATGTTGGAGGAAAATCGATTTATCCCAACCTAACCAGTCTCAAGTGGAAGCCAAAAGAAAGCTTTTCAGTACAATGACAAAAATAAACTTATCAATATTCACACAGTACATATTCATAAGCAGATACACGAAGGAGAACAACCTTTGCTTGTGCGTTCCTCTATATGTGCTCATCAGAGTAATTTGAATTGAACAGTCTGTAGATGTACAGGAAAAGGTGAATGAAAGCGAATAAAAGAAAGCTTAAACAAAGTCACCAGAGTATATTCAAAACGGCAACGAACGCTGAAATACTGAAACAACGTTCTGTCAACCATGGACATTTGGTGACCTGTGAGAATGAGCTAAGAGAGTGGCAGGAAACTTGTAGTACAGACTGTCTTCTTCACGTTTTGTATTGATCAAATAGAATTCTAAAACTCTCAAATGATCCAGTCGTGACCACACAGTTGGATAGTGCGTTACAAATCTTAACTGTTAAGTAATTGTATTTACACGATAACGTGCTCATTCCATAATCCAATTTCAGCGAACGACCCTCTAAGTGTTCATCTTTGTTCAGTGGGAGATCTTCCAGTGAATGACTTTGGGTATGAAGTATTTTGTACTTTAGGTCTCCTCCATGGTGTATGTAATGTACTGCAAATTCCGCTAGTCTCCTTCGATAGTAGAATTTCATGAACACATTTCGCCCTTCTAGTGACCTGTCGTGGAACGCCTATAATAAGCGTCAAATTATTGTAACGATAAGGTTGACGGGTGTGTATGTTCGTTTCCAAGTGTGTGCGGATTATAGAAAGGAACATATTTGCAAAGATTCCAAGGTCTTAGAAGTGCAATGTCAATTGTATTTCTTCTAGCCATGGCTGAACAGTTTGTAGACAGACTTAAACTGTCTGCCGCTAAGGTCCATTAGTCTTCTTTCCTAGAGTCATTGAGTGAGTGACACAGTTTTGTTGGTGCATAACTTCATCTTCGTTGACATTTAACATGAGGTAGTTCATTAGGAGCCACTGAATTATACGATCCAAAACATTCTCAGGGTTTCCAAAGTAATCAGACCCCCTACAACTCGCCGGAATTTGTCTTCGGCGTAAAACAGCACCAGTTATTTAACGATGGGTAGTTCAAGAACGAAAGAAAATGAACAGTGAGAATCCTAAGATGGATCCCTGTGCAACGTCGCTGTCGACAGGAAACCCATCAGATAACTTCCTGCTTATTTTGACGCTGAACCTGTGGTCAGTTGGATAATTCCCTAGCCAATATAGTAAGTGCTCATTGATGTCGTAATTATGAATTTTTCCATGGCAGGATAAAGTGATAGTCTATCAGAAGCCTTAAGACAGGTCATACCAACGGTCTAGTCTAAGCCGACATGTCCAACGTGAGTTATAAATCGAAGTGTATTGAAAGATATGACGATGGATCGTACTTGGGAGAGTTAATCACAGAGCGCTGGGAGGAGAATTCTCAAAGTGTGAAAGTAAACTGGAGATAGCATTTTTAGAGTGGAAGTAGGTCAGCCAGTAGGAGGTTTTGTGGAAAGCTGTCTGCATTCCCATACTAATTATCGTCCTTTTGAAACAAAAGCGTATGTAAAAAGATTACGATATTCAGAGCAATTCAACATGCACGTAAGAGCTAGCCGGATAGAAGCGCACTAGGAAGGCAGAAAAAGCGATACTGCCTGGGTGCATACGAAAAAAAAGAAGCCATTTTAACCACACAACGCGTACTTGATATAACCCGCATATGCAATGGTCAGCTGTGAAATAAGACAACGTAAACATCCTGATGATGAAGCATGACTATCATTCTGTTGAGACGCAGACAAAGTGCAATTTTAGAAATAGATCGATTAAAAAATTCTCCAAAACCAAGAATACTAAACCCCAAATAAAGAGGAACTTTTACCAATCCACTAACGCCGTTGATAAGCTTGGGTTTAAAACAGCCAATGCGCACAGTTGGTCAGCGCGAGTGGCTAACAAGGAAACTGAAAGATAAAGTTTACGTAAGCAACCAAACGTTCAAATCTGAAGCCGAAAAGGTATGAATAAAAATTATAATAGACTGAACAAAAAAAGCGCAAGGAATAACAACAGCACACCGTCAAAACATTGAAGCAATGTAAATGTCATGGAGGACAAAAGGCAAAAAACTGGATAGAACGCAATAAATTAAAAACCTGATGATAAATGGAAACAAACGATGAAGTAGCCCAGAGACAGTAAATGTGAGCTGGTAGCCTAGGAAGATGTCGATCCTGTATGTGATCAAAAGAATAGAACGCAGGTATTTTTAATTACACGCCGATTAACGGTAGACATGATTACCACCTTAACGGAACAAACAGTTCAATAAGTTTATTGTAATGTGCATTAAAACGATCGCAGGACCTCGACATCAGCTAGGAACACAAAAGAGTACCAGGACGATCACACATTTTCCCGAATAAACAGCAACCCACTGATCTCGTTCAAACCACCTCCACCCAATAAGTTCCAACCAGAACGAAACCGCGTAGCGCGGTGCCAGTTTCCGGAAGAGCAACGTGAATGTTAAAAAATTACCTCTTCAGTCCCTCGTGACCATAGTCAGCGTAAGCTTCATTACTCTGAGAAAAAAGACACTGTTTTCGATCGTTTTCGATTTCACGCTCTGAAGGGGTGGACAGAATGAACAGTTATCTCAGTGTGTGTTTCTCGACTGTATAAAAACGGCCGCGACCATTGGCTACGTTCAAGTTGTGGTTAAGCCAAGAAAGCAATGTGAAAATGTCAAGAATAGACTAGTAATCTGCTAACGAAGTTCCATTGTGTCAGAATGGTCAACCTCTTTAAATTTAATGGTCTACGTGCAGTGGACTGTCAGGTGAACACAAATGGCACGGTTTCCGCAACCGTTTTTGTTAAGGTGTTAACCAATCATAACTACAACAACTCGTGTACTGTGCGAGGCAAACCATTGAAAAAGGTCGAAAACAGACAGATAATAAGAGCACTCACATGTGGATCATACGCGAGTTGATCGTGAAAATAAATGCTATGGTGTTCCGAACGTTTGGACAGTCTCGATTGTTTGAAGTAGTAAATTCCCGGAAGGATCTGAAAAAGTTGGGGAATATGAATGAAATCGAGTTACTTGTAAAACTGAAAACTTTTCGTCATTGGTGTCATCATCATCGACAGCAATACATCAACGACTGATAATTGGGCTTAAATGTTACAACCACGGGAAGAATAACTGACACTGACTATGAAGTAAGGGAGGAGAAAAAGACGACATCCAATTCTTGAAAGAACTTTTAAGCTCAAACATGTAACCATAAACTATCTACACATTTCAAATGTATAGCTAGGTTTACAGTGAGGGTGAAGCGGCGTCTATTGTCCAGTTTCACTGCTTGTATTAACTTCACGGACAACACGGTGATGTAAAAGAAATAGATAAGTTCAATGAGTTGCCACTTCCGTTAACGTCCCTCACCAGACTCTGTGAATTATGAGGACCAGAGTCCGCGATACAAATGCGGTTTACATTGGCTAACCTACTGATATACACCCTTGTTGTTCTAGGACAAGTAACTATTTGTTCACTCCGTACCATAAGTCAGTCAAGTGAAATGAAAAATGAATGTTTGATGTATCAGACGATAGATTCCCATCCTTATTATGGTTTTGGTGTAAAGTAGCATTTTTCGCAATACTAATTTGAAGAGAACAAGAAAAAAGTTAACCAACACAAATCATGGTCGAATAAGACTCACTGTACATAGTGTCAGGTGCACAGTACAGTGCAATAAACAATAAGACGAAAAATAACTGTTAATGGCAAAACTGAGAAGACAAGATGCAACTCTTTTGACAACAAGTTATGACCGTTGTTGTACATTTAGCTATTCATTCACGACGGGCAGTCACCCACCGCAACAGTGACATGGAAATATGCGAAAAGACACGTAGGAAAACCGCCGCTCCGTTCATAAAATCATCCCATCTGGTGTGGGCTAACTGGCGGAGACAACAAAGGTCAGACATTGCAATTCTGTTGATATCTTTGTCGCGAGCAGACTAATGTCAATGTAGGACTAAACTAACAAACACGTACCTCAATAAGTCACCTTCGTTTGAAAAAGCTCAAAATGTGTGCAGACAAATTCGATTCCGTATACGGCCTGCCCTGGTTTAACGTGCGCAGAGTCCACAGCAGAAAGATATTTTCTTGATGAAGGTCCACCCTCCAAAGTACATTCTACGGCTTATTATACCCTTGTTAGCAATCTTCCGGTAAAATAGTGGGTCAGACGTTCGGACATACAACCAATGAGGCATCAGAAAGGGTAGATTATAAGTGCTAACCGTGTCTAATTAATTAGCAAGGGTAACGCCGGATCAGTTCTCACAACAGTTGAAAGAAACCTATCTTCGCAACAAAAACTGACATTTTCGTCCACTGCGTAGTACATTATGAACCTGATGGAAGATGATATCGACAATAATGAACAGTAATGTTAACAATTTCTTGTTTTCAAGAGTGTCAGAGTAAAATTACAATGATGGAAGATAACAGCCATACATATGATAAAATACGACGAGACCACCGAACAACACTTCTCATTAAACCTGTCACTTAGCTCCAGATTATCGTTCTTCCAAATTAGGTCCTGGTTATCTGACAACTACATACCTCTCCCTAAAAGTACCGAAACAGAGAACACCATCAAAATGACCCAAACAAACTGACAACTTATACAAAGCGATACAACACGATGTACATTTTCCACGCATTCCCCAATGTAAAACAACCGTCCTGCAGTTCACAAAGAGGTTAAACTGAGACCGAGACAAGTGGATGAGCAGTGTAAGCTGAAACTATTCATATCACACACTAATGCTGATCAGCTAAGATTGTGGTCAACCAACTGCGATTGCATAACGTTGTTGCATAATTCAATGAATAATTGTTCATTGAGTTAGATCTCTGCATGACAACATTAAGAAAAAACCATATTCAACAGCACCAACGGTCGCACGTTAATCTCATTGCAATGAACGCGAGTAACCATGTGCAAAATCGAACAGTGGACAATCATACTGCGAGTTAGTACTCACCGGGAACTTATTACTAGAGACAGACAACACTGTCCAGGAAAAACGTTATCCATTAAGCATTTTAAGATTCATCGGTTTAGAAAATCAATCTCACTAGGTAAGCGTTCAGTTTACCACTCCGCAAAAATGGCCTTGAAGCCATTGTGCCGTGTCAATGGAAAACGTTTTCAGTATGAAGAAGGTTCTGCAAAAGGTGAAACATCATAACGAGAAAAATATCCGAGAAATAGGGTTTCAAGTGTATGAAGGTATTCCGGTCGATTTGCTGTGAGCATCTTGATCCGCCTATTCAAAACATCGTAGATTGGTCTAACTATCCATGTCGGTGCAACCACATTTCAAACACGCAACCAAACGTGGATGTTATGTTCAAAATTTTGTCCCTCGAACTTATAAGACAATTTGCAAAACATGTTTGCACAGCGACCATATTTTTGTATTTCATACCGCAGTGTTTTGAGCTCAAAAGACGCTTTGTCTGCAAAACTGTCCACTGTGAGACGGCAACAAATAATGTGTAAAAATACATTACAATCCCCGCATACAAAAGTTTGTATGCCTGGTATGTTGACACACCCGATGCCAGTCGTGCAGACAGTTACCTTGTTGAAACGGTCCAACCGAAACACATACTCGTTTCCGACTTTCGTTCCTCGGTTTGAGTCTTCTGATAGACAAGGACTGTCGTAAATTCCGGCAAATAAATAATGTTTCTCGATTTGTGTCAAACTGCTCAGTGGCACTGCTAAGCAGCATGCAATAGTGTGAACAGCCAATCACACTTAAGTTGTTAATTTAAAAATCAATAAGGTCAATAAAACATCATCATCGTCAGCTTTAACTAAGAAAAACGTAAACACTTGCCCAGGCAACATACAAATTAATGGTTCAAACGTAGCACAAGAGTATGTCCGCACCAAAGGGAAATAGAATATCTTGACTATTAAACATTTCAGTCCCATAACTGAAGGATCGATAAACAATTTTATCCCTATAAACCAGTATTACGCGCGCTATCACCGGTACAGTTCTCTATTCAATTAGTGTTTGATAATACCCTATGGAAGACTGCAGAAGGGTCGTTTTTGGAGACCTATATTCACATCGGTTACAAAGGTAGCCAATTTACTTACAGAGTGAGTTTCCTGTAGGATTTATGCATCGAGATAAATAAACACGAATAAAACCACGCATACATTTTTCCATCTTGTCAGATACCAGTGAAAATGAATAGCTTTTTCAATACAGGAATGTAGATTTTACACAGTATCACCATTCGGATGAGTTGGTGTGCAAAAAAAGTGACTTACGTGAGTTATCGACAGCTCAATTGAGTATGCACCGAATATACCGGCGTATCAACTACATTAATCATCTGGTCGCTTCGGATCACCACGGAAAGAAACGATGACAGGATGCAACTAACTGTGAATGAGAGCAACCCTCCTCAGACACTTGACAAAATGAACCAAGGTTCGCACGTAACCTACGAGGTAACCAGCCAGAAAGTACCGAATAAACTTACGGCAACCAACGCATGTTGATTCGGCACACTGTCACAGCTATGACGATCATGGTAAAATTTGTGTTGCAACGGTTAATAAACCGCAAATAAACCACTAACAGCAACATTCTCAGGCGCCGTGATCATATAGAAAACGAACACTTCCTTCGCTTGTAATGACCCCAATAAAGTAAAAAGCATTAATGAAAATACATTGCCAGAAGTTAAAAAAGTGTAACTATTTTTACTGTTACAATTTGCAACAACACGTTTAACATGTTTTCAAGATTCAACATGCAAATCGAAACTGCTCAATGCATGCAAATCCAGCACGTCGAGGACAGTGTTGGCGTCATTAGCTGAAATTAAGCGACCATGCCCATCAATAAGATCCCTTTATCAGCGTTGTTTTCTCAACCTCAATGAATACTCCATCTCATTAAATATCTGTCCATCTCGTTATTCGTAGCAAATGAGAAGAGGGTAAAAAAGAGAACAACGTACTTTATCATCGTTTGCGAATGAAATCAGTTCATCCCATAAGCTAACAGACAATTATGGGGAACTGCCTCAGTCTGTCCACTGGTTCAACCTCACAGGAATGTTGAACCCGTGAATCGGGCGTAACTCCAAAAGACGCTTCCAAAAGAAGCACGAACGAATGTGTCCGTGGACACTTCACTCCAGGAATAAGCTTCAGAATCTGTTGCCTGTAACAAATGAATGCCTGTAGCAGTTTTGTGTCCCAGTTTTTGTCACCTTCTTGTACGTTAGACCCCAACAAAAAGTTTCGAAATTTCCAGTACAAGGACCAAATTACTGTTTGCTTCATACTTTAAATTACTACATTAGCATTTAGGGGTAGACATGCAGAGTGAATGCTAGGATGCCTCGCGGAGACGCTATATGAAGCAACGTTATCAACAAAAAGAAAAAATATGTGGCCTTGCGATATTAGTGGACGGTTATGAAAAACTGGTGGTCAACCAAGTGCTCTTCAAGTGAGTGTACGGGACTGGAAAATGTTTAGTGATATTAAGTCAAAAGAGTTCCAAATTTCGGTACTTCCTCGTCATTGCTAAGGTAAGTTTCTCACTAGTCATGCCGCCACAAGTCAGTACAACCAGCGGGTTTGTGGAAATTTTCACCACTTTTGTCCTTGATTATTTTTCCTCAATAGTCTGGCGAAGCAAAACTTCGTCACCTAATAAGTTCCGTTAGCCATATTAACTCGAAGTTGGAAGTAAACGTTGTTAGAATGCATCCAGTTCAGTTGCGCGACGCTACTTCAACCACCACAGATGGGATGAACTGGCATAAGTGCTTATCTTGAAAAGGTTCACGCCAAACAAGCTCCGCTAAAAACGTAACCAATTTCTGGAAGTTTCCTATCCCAGGAATATTGCCAAGTTGAACAATCTTTCTACAAATCACACTTTCGCTCAGTCACAGAATACCGCGTTTAGCATTCACGAGCTTGAACCATTCAGACGTCGCCTTGTATATGTTCCAAAAGTTTGCTATGCGTTTGAATTCGCGGCGTCTACGCAAATGAACATATTTTAAAAACATGCAAACGTCTGTATCATTTGCGAATGATCGCTGTGTAACTCGAAGCTTACCAAGTCGACACAATACCTGAATTTTTTCAACGATTTATCAATCCGTCTACTGCAGTTCAGTTTCCACTTCACCGCGTTCAATTTTGCATCCGCTTTGCCTTAGTTCAATCTAGTTGAGTCCCACTCATCCCAATCAAAATTGGTGATGAGCACAGCTCAGAAACATTAACCACACTGACCCAATTGACATCTATCAACTGACTCTAACCTAAAGTAAAAAGAGTCCAGCTTCCACTTACCACTTGCTACAGTTAACAACAAACACCATCGACGTCAACCCATTTTTCGTAGTCTAACGTAACCTAGTCACGTTGACAAGACGGTTCAAGCCCAACGAATCGCACTGACCAATCGCGTCAAAGGATAAAAACATCGGGCTTATCTACCTACATTGTGAGAGGGTCTTTGGCGACAGATTCTCTGGCTGAGTCAGGTGATCAAAAACTGGCCGAAATACCACTTATCAATGGTTGTCCTCGCTAACATGGGGTGCGGGTGCGCGCGGCCCTGGTTAAGTTGGTCAATACTACAATCCCAGTGGATATGGATGGGTACACTGTACTGACAGCATGAAATCTTTCTGAGATGACGGAGTACCAACTAGTCTGGACTAAGGTAATGGACCAGTGGAATCAAGCTTGCAATTTGCAGGCTAGAAACGACGTCGAACTAAACAAGGTTAAACTGATGTGAACGTGTGTGAGTCAACCAGTTACAGGTTGGTAAGCCATGTAAAATCAAGGCAAATTCTAACGTCAACCTACCGACCGGCAGAAAGAGTACGGATAACGCAGTACTATGGTGACCGTTTCTTTAATTTTCAAAGCAACGTCACATGTGGACTTATGCTGAAGCAAACGTTTTCTAAATATACTATGATGTCCTATGTGAAAGCGTCCGGCCAAGTTCTATCAAACTTGTGGAAACGCTTGTGAGTGGATAAAAACCCTTCAGTGAAATACACCTTAGTTCTACACCTTAAACAATTACTCAGTGTCCAACACCCATATGTTTAGATATATTGCACTATAACGCTGTAGGATGTTACAGTAACCAAGCACTGTTAAGTTCTAATCAGAAAACAGTACCCAGTAATATAGCTATTTAAAAAATGGACACGTGAAATGGGTTGTATCCAAACCTTGCTAAACATATGTATGTTAACGAAAAGTCGGCATTAGCGTCCCTAAAATACTTTATACAGCACAAGTTTACAGGCAGTAAATTGCGAGAATTACATCAGTAAAATCAAACTTGCTGAGGCCGTGCAGGTTGTTTACAATAACAGACAGTTCCGTAAAACCGCTGATTTTTTCTCATCGGTTTAGGATATCCTTCTGCGTCAATTGCTAGGAAAACATAAGAGCAGATAATTCAAGACAATAGGAGAGAACTGAAAAGCAAACTGAGTGTTATCTCGATTTGGTAGACACGAAACAACGGTCAACATTTTGACGGAGTTTCGAGTGATCTCCTGACTCAAAAACACTGTAAAGTTCTGCACTTTGGTTAGACGAAAGCAGTCATCGCAACGTCTAAGCACACGTAGTTGAACTTTGAGTTACCCACGCGTTGTGATAGAAAAAACGCTGGTAAAAATGCAGGCAGCCAAGTGCAGCTCAAAGGCATATACAACATGCGTCAGCACTGTGTAAAAACCAACAAGAATATGTTACCATAAACGGAAGCCAGTTGTATAAGGCGGCTACATACACGTGGATCAAACAGTCATCGATAGCTCAAATGACAATTAATCTCGTCAGCTTAATAAGGCCACTCAAACCTACGTACACTACATCTGGAGATGACAACGGGCAAGCAGGAGAAGACTGGATGTCTCCTAAAGTACCATGAGTATCTTAATATAAAAACGCGTAAATCAACCAGCGTCGTATGTGCATTAATATTTAACAAGTCAAACGTGAATAATATTGTTCATACGTGATCGAAACATCAAGAGGGGTGTGCTCCGATGGCAAACGACATCCATGATCCATAGATGAAATTGATAAAACGGTAGCATATAAGATTTGGCAATTGACGGCTGGGACAGATGCAAAATATACTGTCTACTTTCTCTGTAAAATGTCCAGATTTCAAAATGCTGATCAAATTGGAATTGTCTAGATCATGGACATTTGTCGGTTGGCACTTTCATCTGACAAACCGCATCCTAAATCACGCGAAAGTAGTGTAACGCGAGTGAGCTATGGTAACTGAAAGACACGGGTACGACGCAGCTGAGAGATTTGAAGCAGTCAGGCGATACTATGCTTCAGTGAAGTATAGTTAGTGTTCGCTTCCTCGACTCGGTTAGAAGGCTTGTGAGAGAAGCCCTTGCGCAATATTTTCTCTACTATGTCCTGTAATGCCAATGTGATCAGTTTTATTTGGACCATCTGATAGTACGCACCTTTACAGATGGCAACAACCTTTTTGTTTACGGATAGGTAAAACTAGGTTTAAGATTCCTAGGTATCACAAAATCGTAAACGTCGTGAACAAAATTTGGACATAATACCCAACCCGAAGGGCGATTTTTAAGAAGTGTGTTGCAATGCGTCGCGAGCCAGCAGATATATCGCCAACAGGGTTGGGAGAGTAACCCTCCAAAACTGGATATTTTCCATAGTGATAAGTATGAGAGAGATGGTGTGATTAAATTTACAAGGTCATTTTTATCTCCGTTCAGAATGGTTTGGTACATGGAAGAAAAACTCAAAATAACTAAAGGTTGAATCTTTCCCAACGAAGTATGGCGTTTACGGTGTTCACTTAAAATAGTCTAATCCCACTGAGCAACATATGACAAGACTGGCGATCAATAGCCAACAAAATTTCAAAGATATTTCCGGTTAGTGCCAACTACTGCTATCCACTATTTTTTTCAACGCGGCTAAATTCAAAAGATTTTTATTCGAACAACTTAGGAACTCCGGTGGGCGGTTACACTAGAGGATAATCTCCGCAACAGAAATGAGTAGAGGCGAATACCTAAAAGGTCTGAATTTTGCAAGTTCGTTTGCTTCTAAGCAAAGTTATTTCACAAAGTCCAGTTTGGTTTGGGAATAAAAGAAGGAACAGAAACACCTAGTGGAATGCCTTTTAAAATGTGGCTACTAAGTAAGGGGACTAAATAAAGGGGATCAGAGCTGCACATTGAAACCAAAACAAACTCCACACGTATGGAAGTGAGTCCAAAAGGATTCGATAAACAGCTCATTATACATTTGATGAGTACAACCAATCACATCTACAAAATGATTAACACTATAGAAGACAAGTCGAAATTTCACAAAATGGCAACGGAGAAAGGCTCCACGAGAGTCACAAAATGAAAGCGTTCACAAGTTCGCACCATAATGGCAGAGAGAAAAGATCGACTCAATCACCCACCAGATCGTTAATCCCTAGTCTACAGGATTCGTCAAAATTGCGCTAATACAGTTCGTCCCTGGGACCAATCCACCACACAACTGTTTGGCCAAATATAACGCCAGTTTTCTGAGACGCACCGATCTATAAACAGCACAATAAGGACTTCGAACATGTTCGCTTCATCGGTAAGAGTCCAGGTCCGAAGGCAGACAATCAAGGAGTGTTGACACTCGGTGGCGCTCAACCCTGCAGTATGAACCTCATCAATAGAAAATAAGCCGTAAGTGTAATTGTAGCAACTTCTTCGTTTATCATAAATCATCTTGAAAGCACAGACAAAACTTGATATTCTATAGGAAGAACTGAGAAAACTGCCAGCGCTCCTCAAGCACAATCCTCAACCCGTATATAGTAACGTCACGCAAAGTCAGTGAATACACGAATGAGAAAACTGTAAACGAATCAATATGGGAATGAGTAAAGCTTAACTAATGACACGTTTTAGGTCATCGGTGAGGATTTCAATCTATAAAGCTTTCGATCTACGCTGAACCCGACCAATAGCCAAAATAAAATAACCCAGTACAGAACAATGGACACACCTTGCATAGGTCAGCATCATAAGGAAAAACGCATGGTAGCGTTGTCCCATTCGAAGAAGCGGAAATTCACATGATTATTGGCTGAAAAAGAACTACAAACCTATACCACTAACACTGAAGTTATCGCAGGTTTTCATATGAAACGATTACATAGTACGATCTATTAAAGAAAATTATACCAGTGGTGAAAGGATAACTAGAACTTTTTCATTCATTTATTAATAAAAAGGATTAAGATAGTTGAAGCGCTCGGCAGACAGCTCAAAAACTAGCTGAGGTAGTCTATTTTGCACCTGCACTAAGTGTGGTATTCTGCTAGGTCAAGATTATCATAGTATGTTTTGCAACTGGCTAGTGTCTACAACTATCCAAGTTATGCATTTTATACCGGATGCAATACAACGCAATCGTTTAATCAAATGCTTAAACACTAGTTTGTGTAGTTGAGCAGTGGCTTAAATAAAGTCATGTCAGGGTCGATTATTGCCAGCCAGACTTACCTCAATCACCTCAGTAATAAGAACATCAGACCATCAATAACCTGTGAAAATCCATCAAAGGTTATGAAAAGTTGCACGTTGATAGCTGCCGGGGTCAATAGTACCCAGAGTTGAACACTCATGACCTCTTCAATCAGGTGTTGTTGCGAACACCGAGACTATACCATATATGAATAATGAAACTTTGGAAACTGACTGCATGACTGTCAACAATCACGCAGTCCAAGATCTCTATTTTCATACAAATGCACAGTAGCATGCTAGAAGATTAAGAAACGAGTTAGTGAACACTTTAGTATACTAGTTATTGAAGCTTGATCCGCTTAAGTCAGGTAGTCCTTCCACTTGTTGTGATTTTCAGTGGGAAATCTAACAAGCTCTTTGGTTGTGTCGGGTGGAACTACACTTACCTTAACACTGATCTTATTAAACTCACGAAGGTTCAGACTGCCGCAAACTAGCATCAAATTCTTTAATTATAATAAACAGATTGTCTTGCTGATTTACTTTCGCTCAATAAGCAAACACCACAGGAGTTGCATGCCACTAGAAAAATTCTTTAAAATAGAAAGAGATGGGAAGACTCTGATTAGCATGCATTACATCACAGTGCGGTTAAAAATGAAGGCCTTAGAGGAAATGGCCCATAGTAACCACACAAATTCCTCTAAACCCCAATTGCAAACACAAGACGGTTTCAAAATGCGCACACTTTGTCCTATAAGTTGACGAGATGGTCCGTCTTCGTAGTCAAAAAGAATGGTTACCTCTCCGTAACTCTCCGTAACTTTATACGGACAATATAACCACCAAATGACTCACCAACCATAAAAATAAAACATTCAATAGGCCGTGTACTGAAACACCTTAACATAATGTGTTCGCATCCGAATTACCTAAATGAAATGAACCTCCGCGCCGTCAGCCAGTACGCCATCATAAATTAGTGAACAGTTAGTAACACATTGCAGCAAGAAAAAGTATACTGGAAAGGTTTCAAGAGCGTTCTAAGTTATCAGTATATCGAACCAGGTGAGTTCGTTCGACAGAATATATAGAGCTGGCCCTATTCAAACATGACAAAATCATAATCCGTTTGTTTTGCTTTTCATTTATACGCCGGAAAACGTTGTCAATGCACGTTACTTGCCATGTGGTAAGATATCAGAACGAGGGAAAACCAAATCATAATGAAGAACCACATCTACTTACAAACTTTGATAAGAAGCGACATAATCAATTAACCACTTACAATCCACAGGTGTCAAATGCGTTAAGGTCAGTTAACAAGCAGCACAAAACCGAAAATGTGAACAAAAATGCTGTCCAAAGGAAAGCGCACTCAAAGCATCTCGATGATAGTAATTTTTGAAGGCAACCCACCAAATACCCATTTAGAAAATCATAATGTTGGAACTACTTTAGTATGTCCAATAAAAACCTTAGCGTTTAAAATCACTAAAGTATACAAACAGACCAACGGAAAACAGTACAACGCGTTGGCAATTCATACCCATATGCAACATGAACAATCAACATGTCAGAAAAATGACCGTTGAGATACGCAGCGACACGAGAGGATTAAACCATAAGGTATATGATAAAATGAACTGAGTGGCTACTGTGCCCATTCATGCACTAATTGCACTGTTAAGGATAGTTAAACATGAACGACCGCTTCTCATGTCGCGTTCTGAACTGCAAGTCCTAGGACCATCATAATAAACTGAGGCGTATGCCAAACAATCATGAAGTTGCTTTACGTTTTCGAAAACGACATCACGAGTTTAGGAATTTCCTAAATATAGCATAATATCATGTGCAGTCTACATAATGTGAATGATTTCCAGTAGATTCTTGCAGTAGATATCTAATTGCTTTAAAATCAGTAGACAGGTGTCCCCATTCACACCACAGTTAATTACGTCACCACAGCGTGATTTCAGCCAACATCTACAGCGAACGATTCATTAGAAAGGCAGGATAACCTAAATGAAACAACCGAGGATAAACAATACCGAAGATTAACAAATTTCTGTTGAAAGGTTAATATCGCTTTATTAGAACCTTCTAAATCATGAGGTTACTAACTTATCAGACATAAACAACGCCGTATATATATATATATATATATATATATATATATATATA
>JTDE01022090.1:86988-105952 GCA_014338405.1 Paragonimus skrjabini miyazakii
GGGGAGTCGAACCAAATTATAGTTTCTATGATCGGATCAGGGAGTCGGTCATCCTAGATTCGTAATGTTCTACAGCAGCTCCGCGGGACAGGATGAAAATGCACTCTGCAGGCAAATGGCTGTTCTTTGGGAGAACAGTGTTAATGGTCCTGTATCACCGTACATATTTGTTTTGGCATCTGCTGATAAAATGAGGTGATGGATGGCTGTTAATGCCGTGGTTTATTTCGAAAACTGCGCTACAAAGAAACTTAGTGTGTCTACTACTGAACTTTGGTCTTAACCGAACTTCCAATAGCAAATTAGTTGGTGCAGATACAAACATACTAACACCTATTCCGGTCACCATTACGTACGTTAAATAGTACCAGAAGCAGCGTTCGAACATACGGTGCAAAATGCGGAAACGAGATACGCAGACTTTAATTGTTGGTGTTTGCACTCTTGTGGTATCAGTATTTATGATCGTTTTACTCGAATACAGAACCAATTACATTATGGAAACCAATCGTTCCAGCAGACATCATCGCCCATGAATGAAGGCCCGGTGCTGCTGATTTTCAGTTTGTTGAACTTCAATATAAGTTACTTCGAATATCCATCTGCTTTTATCGCATGTCTCATTTGCTGCTTTCCTTCGTCCACTATGTCGGCATACTAACCATTCCTAGCACGGGCGAACAACGATTTCAGTAATCTTCGTTTGTGTTGGTTTGTGACAAACTACCGTACCGCGTACTGTTTCGACCAGGTAAGTTATTGCTTAACTGTGCTTTGGAGGTGTCGTCCATTTCGCGTTGGATTCCCACATCGACAAGGGATGAACAGCCACCGCTGTCTAACTTCATTATGAAAGGCAGCTCACATTCTCTCCCAGTAAGTTTTTGTTGTTAAAGCTTATACTTCAATACAATGCCACCACGCACATGCCGCTGATAAACAAGCCTTCAATAACATATTGGATGGCTTTTATTTTCAAGGGTGTATCATTATAATATCCCCCATAGAGGCCTCTTTGTGACCACATCATCGATTTGAGTGTATCTCTCTTCTGAAAGTTAAACTGAATGGTTATTTTGAACTTGCAAGGCAAGAAGCGAAGCGCAAAACGATGCCATGTTAACGTGTCTGCCGTCGTATAAGAGCTGCACAGTTCAATTTATAGGTATACCAGTACACCGATAACAATGGATTTCAAGGAATCAATTAAATATAGTCATGAAAATCGTCCGTTTTGCAGGGACAAACTGTGAAAGCGTTATAGTATAATAGGAAGACAGAAAAAAGCTAGTACAATTGAACAACAGTGCATACTGAATAAGATAAATTTAATTATCGGGGATGCTCGCGACTGAATGATAACTGCGGTGCTAACACCTAGGTCCGGAATGAAAAATTATCACTTGATGGGATTATGGTAATTAAAGCTATTCACGGAGTATGCGGATGACAGTCTCGTGTACCATCCCTTGAGAAAGATGTCTTCCTTTCTATACAAGTTGAATGACTGGGCTAGTTTTTTTGGAATGCGCTTTTTATGTTCAAATCACAGAGTGCTGCATTAAGGTTGAAGCAATCTCTTCTGTCTACTTTGTCGGGAGCAGTCAGCCTGAGACTGTGAACATTTATAAACGAATGAATGAACGAGAAGCATTAATCTTAACAGAAATGTCGTTCTTGCATGATTTTGGTACATTCCCTCTTTGTATTGTGCAAATGTTTCTCCCGTTCATTATTTAAGATCTTGTTAGGATACTACATACAGCAGTGAAATTTGAACTCCCCGTCGTATTTGCTTCTTTATCAGAGGGTTGGCAACCGTTTTGGCTAGATGTTTTCTACAATATTGAGCTCAATACCACATTACCAGTCATGTCCAGTTGTGATCAACGATCTTGGATGTGTGAATAGGCTATAGCATCTGACCAGAAAGAATACAAGTTTTAGCTGTTTTCCCGACAGATCACGCTATGGATTAATGGTGTGTCACTATTAAAACTGGTCGATATGGTGGTCTGATTAGCGATTATCCTAATTTACACGACCTAAGACACTGACAGCAAACATTATTGTAGGTGACTTCCAAACGTTATATGACTACTTAGAAATGGGAAATTGCATAAGAGTATATATCACTAACCAAGTGACTTATTTGAAAACATCAAACGAATAGAAAATCTGTCAGACTACTTAATATCACGATTTCGATGCTCAGTAACAGTTTGACAAAAAGATAATTGTGGCTGTTTAGACTAACTATTACAGCAGTTCACCTCCCGATTTGCCAGCTTAACACCACGGGTATGATAGAATAATTATGCATAGGAAGTTCTACTCTGACTCTTCCACGCTCCTGGCACGCATCTATAGCTCAAATACACCACAGCCCGCTTAAGGTCACGTCGATTTTGTGATTTTTTCAATTCCATCCAAAATCTGCATTACCATCATCCAATTTTTGAACAACTGTACTGATATGGTTTGGTCTCCTCACCACGACACATGTCAGGAATCAAACCCAGAACTCGATAGCAAGCTTCGGAATTTCGGTTTTGATACTCATCCTCAGTGTCGATAAGTCACCGTTTTCCCCGGCCGTAGAAAGATACGTGAATTAAATTCCCCTGTTGATTTACGCCATTTAAGCTGAGAACGTTGTCCACAATTCCCCGGTTTACAAACGCCCCACCCAACTCACTTCTGATAGCATGATTCGTGCTTACCAATGTATAGACTAACCACAAATATTAGATCAAAATAAACCGCGATTTTCCATAAAACGATCTTTTCACATGTAATGAATCTTTCATGAAGCTTAACAATGATGAAAAAGGAGGCTTTTTCTTGTGCCACATTTAGATAAAAAGATAGGTTACAATTTTAGTGAATTTTCGCTTCCATGTAGATGAGCCACTGAATGTTCTAGCACTTCACTTTCAAGTGCTTTGATCTATTATTCTGAACACGTCCATCACAATACTGAATCATCTATTTCAACCATTCGGAATGAATCGTTATCTGGTCTATTTTCGCAAACTGGGAGAATGTTGGAAAATTTTCTTTACACAAATTTTCTCCAGTACATAGTCACTCCTCTTAACAATAAACTGGCATGACTATAAATAAACTGTCCTGTATTAGTGTTCTGTAAACTATAACTGTTCATACAAATGTATCTGTATTCTTTTTACAGACTCCGCATGTGAAAAGTATAGTTGAGTGGATGGCATTTTAGGTAAAACTTGTTGAACAACACTATTTGCAGAATGAAAACCGCAACAGAACACAGTAATTATTGATTAAACACTTTGGGATCAGAAAGCAGAAACATGGTACTTTACAGGGTGCACAGAATAAAATACTTCAAAACTCTCCACATCCAAAAACATGGTGCAACAGAATTGCATTTCTCTTAAATGGATCCACAATAACGTAAGCAAATGTATTCACATGTTCGACATCGGACGGAAAGACGGCGCCACTTTCATCCTAGATAAAAAGGCAAGAATAATTAACCACAATGAATCGAATGTATCACAGGTTTTTAGATTTAAACTAAACGAAGGCGCATGATCGCTAAGGTACACTGACTCGACTAAGGCTAATGACGCAGTTTTTGACTTCGTTATCTCCACCTAAGAACTTGAACTGGAGTTCATAGTCCGATCGTGGAGAGGATATGCATTAGTGGTGAGCTCTAACAGGAATTACAACCTTGATTCTGACTTTATCTACCGAAGGGGGCTGTGTGAAATGTTACCACAAATGCGGAAAGGTAAGTGAAAAAAAGAGAAAAACAGTAGTTTCCTACTTTTATAACTACACTTATTGTTTACCACTCTGTTTACCCTTGAAGTAATGTGGTTGTTACGGAGATATTTGAAAGAATGTTTACAGTTACTATTGGCTCCTTGACCTTGATCGGCAAAGGCAAATCAAAATGACATGACAATAACCTAGATGAGTTGCAATTGTGCTTCACACCAATAATTTTATGGCTACTTTGCGGTAATTTTTTGTCTAGCTTACATTTAATTATGTTTGCCAGAATCATTCGAAGAAAAAATCGGCTGGGAAAGCAAAAGATCGGAAGGTAACCACAACAGATTTCCATCGACTAAGAATAGATGTCCAAAAGAATCTATGGAGTCAAGATCTGAACCTAGTGAAAATACTTTACAAGTGTGGCTGTCGTTTAGTTCACATCCTACGTGCATTCACCGCCTCCAAGAAACGGTAAAATTTCAGACTTTCGCTACTTACAAGTAGTGAAAACATTTGTAGAATAAAATTAATGTGGACGACCAACAGTATCGTGATTGATCACAGACGGTATGGGTACGTATCCTTCTGTAAATTTTCAGCGTCGAAACCTATCCTCTGAATGTGAATCGGAATGAGCTTTGATCTGCTCGATTAATGGTAGATTACAAAGATCACATTATCTCATTTACATTAAAATCAATTTGAATTTGATACTCTTATGAATAACTTGAAGTTCTTGAACAACGGCAATAGTATATTGTACTAAAAATCTGCCCATTTGAGGTTTCTAATCAGTAGATAGCGTAACATTTCCATAATTAACTGTAAGTGATAAAATAAGCATTAGACATATTAGAAATGAAGCAATGCACTTTGCAATCGCTCGATGTTTCAGAAAACCTAAAATAGAATAAACCGCCAACTGAAATGGGTATAGGAAACAATAACGAACAGTTGTTTTCGATAATTCTTTCTCCAATCAATACAATTACATAAGTTTCATCAAGATGTCATGAGACAAGACGCAAAAAACAAGAAGTGAATGTTCACGAGTGAAAATAAGGGCTAATACTAGACTACGCATACACCAATTGGTTAGGCCCAGGCCGGACGTTAACTGGGTGTTACGTCACGCGGTCAAGGTCGAATGTTCGCGTGTAGTTAGATTGGATGTGATTGATCCGTGGCCACGGAAGTTGCAGGGACTGAACAAACTTCTTTTGAGAGCACAGGTTATGGTTGCGTAATCTGATAGCGATCGATTCGGCGATCGCCAGAATGCACTGAGTGACTGTTTTTGGTTGTGTTCGCAATTCTGTAGACAACCTGAAATGCTTTGCTGATGTCTATGCGATGGTTGGTGTCGGCCAGACGTGCAACAATGGCGCTGAAAAATGATTAACGACAACGGACTCCAATCCAAGGTGGATGATGTTCCTTGATACTTTTTGACAAGCGCCTAGTCTTACGACCAACATATTCTGCAGTACAACAGCAGCATGAAAGTGAATACACGAGCACTGACTGATCGTGGACTGGTAGGTTGTCTTTCAGGCTCAATCTGAACATCGGCATTGTTGTGAACCAACTTTTAAGGTTGCCGCTGGAAAGGTACGTCTGAGTGACCGTTGCATGCAGCGGTTAAACTGATCTGTTACAGTATCCTCTTTAAACAGGAGTTTTATAAACACGGCTTTTATTTTCAGCTGTGGACATTACTTCATGCGGGATTTTGGCTTTCATATTTGAAATGATGAATTTCTCCGGATAGCTGTTTTCCCTAAATAAGTTTTGAACTGTTTTCAGTTCCTGCTCTACTGAGTCATCGGAACAAATCTTTCTTGCTCTAGTTGCCAGGCAATGGGCTAGATTTCGTTTCTGTTTACGGGGCACAAAACTGTTGAAGTTGGTATACTGCTTTGTCCTTGTAGGTTTGCGATATACTGACCTACTCAGTGTACCGTCTCGACGTCTGGTCAATCTGACATTTAAGAAATGGAACTCGTTGTTAAATTCCTCTTCTGAGGTGAAGCGCAGTGAGGTGTATGCTGCATTAAAAATCTGAAGGATGAATGTTAACTCATCTTGAGACTGTATAACGGCGAATATATCGTCTACATATGAGCGGTAAATGTGAAAACTCTGAATAGTCGACTGAAGTTGGGATTCTATTTTGCCCATGGACACGTCTGCCAGTAATCGGCCTAAAGGGAGTTCCGTTGCTACTCCATCCGATTGTCGATACAGCTTACCGTTGAACAAAAACTGAACATTGAGGGTGCACCGCAAAATGGATTCCCTTAGGTCTGATTTTTGCAATCCGAACATGATTTCGGGTTGTTCAATCTGATCACACAAATAACTGATAATTAATTAATACAAGATCTACATTCATATAGTCATTCTTATAAACAACTGGAGTCGTGACAAATTTACTACCTCAATAAATTAATTTATACGTAGGTAAGTCACTTTCAGAATAGAGAGCAAGCGCCTTCACAAATTTGTTTTTCAGACCGACTCAAGTGCAACTGTAAGTTAGACATAACATCAAAGTTTGATCTATCAACTCCAGTTTACTGAATTTGACAAGAATATGCCTGGTTAGCTAGTTGCAGTTTTGTTTCGCAAATTCGTCGCGTACGTACGGTTTTTGGCGCATTGACTTTCTAAATCACATTCCAAGGAAATTAAACTGATTTATACCTAAGCCTTTGACACTAATTACACTTTCGTACTTCAGTGTGTCAGGATGATTTCAAAGTTGCACATAGACCGATGAGTTCGAAATCTACTGTAAGTAAAACGTCTCGTTGTGGAGTCTAACTGCGAGAAATAATTTACCAAAGTATGAATGTCGATCACACGTTTAAAACTGATAACCTCAAACACATTAAAAGCGATAACATGCTTATAATGGTAACTGAACATTTCTGGAATATACAATAGCTTACCAGCAGTTTACAGTCAGCATAATCGCTGTAAAATATTTTGAACTACCTTTCCAAGATCAACATCGGCTAGCGAATGTGACTTACTCTATATGGATGGCCAACAAACATATCCCGGAACAACCGTTATAAGAGAAACTCAGAGCAAGTAGACGAAATCCTGATGATCAAAAGTCACCATACGACGATGTTATCCAAGTAATTCTCCCACGTCATAATATTAATTTTAAATCTTTAGAGGACTTAGCCTTGATCCGGGCCGTCTGGAGGAATACGACTCAGACGAACATCCGAAAGTTCACTCAGCAACAGACAGGCGGCTGTGAATTCATGCACACTTTATCGTATGTTGTTGACACTATCGCTTTTCAAATAGCTTTTATATCACTCAAGCTGCTAGTTTACTATTCCCACCCCAGAGTTGGAATACAGCTCATTAGCTAAACGTGTTTTATCTATGCCTTTTTATTTTCCAAGGTCGATAACAATAACGGTATCAACGTGCGGAGTTTTTGATTGACTTATCGTACACAGTTCGGTAGTGGGAACCAGACTACTTTATTGATTACTTTCAGATTACTTTGCTGAACTGTTCCAGTACATGGCGCTGCGACAAATGCGACCGCGATTACGCCGACCGACTTTAACATGTGGGCCACCACCATATTCATAAACCACCGCAGTGAAGAGAAGACAAGTAGGTTGTGCGTAAGTAGGTTGTATTTATTTTTCGTTCACACCAACCAACCACTGCTCTTGCTTGTCGACTATTCTGCTTTCTTTTTCAGAAAGCTCGGTCATAACTGCCTTCTACCTCCTCTTATCCTTGGCTTTGTTGGTGCATTGTATGATGATACTTTTGTTTGGTTTTCGGTCCAACATCAAGTCTTCGTTTTACTCTCTTTCCTATTTAAAGTGTCATAATATATAATCCTATACCAAATTATCTCTTATCTTATATTTTCAATACATTTTTTCCCGAACTAGATCTTGCTACTGGAATCTCTATATTTTTGTTTCCGAGAACTAATAATTTCGCTTCCATACTAGCCTATCACCTGATAGACCAGCAAATACCGGTTGAACAGTTAAATATCCCTTTTAATTTATACTAGACACATGGTGTATGAGTGGAACCACAACTGGTGTTTCATGAGTGACTCGCTTTGATGATTATGCATTGGCGTTCTTTGGCTTCGGTAACAGTAGTGGGCCAATTTACGACAAATGTCGTCAACCATGGTTTCATTATGGATATGATAGTCTCAGTCTCACTGCTACTATGTCATTCGAACTAGGATGAACGTTTAATCTGATGGATTTTCTGTGAACCGTAAGAATGTGGAGCAGTAGGACCTCTGTTCGCCTTCTGACTTACATGAGGTCAAAACTGAGGTGTATAACAACGGGCAAAATTATCAGGGTGAACAAGTGTTGGGTCACAGTTTGAAAAGATTAAGAAAGTAAAATTCATGATTTTGATAATTCGATCTCAGACAAACGACGTGTGCTAAAATCTACTGATACCATTTCTCAGTTAATATGTGTGTAAACAAATGTGGAAGAGTCGTGAGGCCCGTTTACCAAAACCAAATTGTTCGCAGATGCATGCAATTATACAAAGCCTGTACCTAACTCATTGTGCTGTTTTGACGTGTTACTCCAGTTTGTGAACAGCGTCGACCCGGAGGTTTATTCTCACTCGGATTTGAATCGCACCACGAACAGTCGTCTCAGGCTAGTGGAGACCATTCACACCCAAAAAGTGCCTTCATAGAGTTTTATGTCATACTATCGACCTCGTAGGAGTTGTGAATAAGCAAGATGTGATTCCATGAGCACACGGCAAAACTAGCTTTTTATATGCGACATTGTTGTGCCCAGAATAAAAACGGGATTGAAAGAGGTATTCTAAAACAAAAGAGCATTCCGAATGAAAAGTGGCGATAACCTCCTTTTGAAACCAAAATAGCTGGCAGTCATTGCCGATTCCAATGTCCGTAATCTTGAACGAGTTGGTTGGTATACTGCTTTTGTTAACACTCTCTCAAATCTAGGATTCGAAGTGCACTGCACCTCGGAGAGTGGAATCTATGATACTCACTTGCGTTTATCTCTAAATAAATGTCGATCTAAGCATTTCTTCAAGGGGATGTTTAATTAACCGGGCCCCAAGCAAGAGTAGCTTGCGTGTCGTCTCAATGCATCGATTAAATTCTGCCCAAGCAAATCAGAAATACGTAGTGTGTTTGTTACATCGGTGTATGCTCCCAAGGACGTTTGTTTGGATGCCATCGAAGTTTTTCTGAAACAGACTAAACACTCTAACAAAATCATGCTGATCGGTATATTGAACATTCAACTTGATCCTACTTCATTAGATAATAAACGGTTGAGTGGTAGGTCTGATGTCTGGACATAAAGCAGTGACTTTGGCGAACGTCTGCTGCTGCTACGCGCATCTCACGACAAGCCTTACGGAAAAGATTTATTTGAATTCACGTTACACCGAGTATGATGAAAGCTGTTTGAAACTTAGATACAAGCTAACCATAAGCTTGCACAAATGCCAAGAGGAACATGCAGTCAAACAATAGCAAAAAATGAAGCAAATGTTATCATCTGAGAATAACAGGAGGCCAGTTTCCCTGATTTGTGGTTGTGCTGCCAGTTGAGTCTGTGTAAACTGGATAGTGTATAAACAAATAGTTCCCTTATTACCAGACAATCGCGCCAACTTCTGAGGTAGACTAAATATTTTTGACGAACAATTCAACTGATCACATAGACGACGAGGCAAGAATATCCAGCCATTATTTTCCAGACGACCATTTTTCGGACATGGATCGGTCATGGATCTCTAGCTGATAAGGCAAGACAAAACTCTTGCATTAGATCTGCTCCAAATGTCTTCTAGGCATGCAAGCTGAGCAGTTTTTGTACAGACCATTATTTACTGGTACCAAAAGCAGCTTGTTAAACCCGGGGGTGGTGATGTAACGACTTGATAAAAATATACGATGGTCCTACCTATTTCTTCGAAGTCTTCATGGTCATTCATATTACAATTTAAAAAGGCTGTCCGGAATAACGGTGTGTAATAGCCAGTGATGTGTTTACATTTCTAACTTTTCCGGTACTTCTGCTTAGCCCTCATTCGTTCATTTATATCTATTAGGCTTTTTACCTATATTGTTCAACGTCGATTTGTCTTAACAGTGGCTCCAGCCACTATATATTCTGGTCAAGCTCTACCTCATCCCTGGATATTCCACGTTAACAATGTTGAGAACGGCGGCCTCAGCCAGTTGCAGGTTCTAATCAGAAACCTGGACTGCTATGAATTAATGAGATAAACCACTTACACCATAAGGGCTTTTAAAACACGAGTGATTTTTCTGTTTCTCTTCAGCAAACGGATTTTAAAAGTGACAACTTTAACATTGACCAATGTGAACAAAAAAGTAAACAGTAGAAATAACTCCTGGCGTTTTCGTACCAAACGATGTTGACTGCAAACCACACTAGGCAGGTATAAATTTCAAAAATCCATTTCGATAGCAATAGGGTTCAGTGTGAAGTCTGGAACTTCAAGTGGTGAACCTAATCAGAAATAATGCTAGTCAAACAGTAAACTTTTCTGTAAAAAAAATCGAATATAAACAAGATGTATTTCGTTGATTCTAAAAAATTCACGTATAACATCATTGGCTGTTTTGAGTGTGTACGATTATATATCGAATCTCGGACGACATACACAGTTTAGAACTATAGTTCAAAACAACTTTATTGTGTTATTGTTGAGTAGCAGACGATTTGGTTAATTTCAAGTTGAACATTTTATCGCAGCCCTCGCATTCAGATAGACGTTCCAGTCATCATCTTTCGAAAAGAAGCATTAAACTCGAGTTTCGCTCTCATTAGAGCTCGTCTGTAGTGCACTGCCGGGACTAGAACTCTGGTCGCGCTTTCATGAAGCAACCGGGTTGACGACTGTGCCACTGACCTCACAATAGGCATGGTCGGTTTATCATATTTGAACACTCGACAATCTTCGCTTTGGAGCAATTATCAGGTTGCTCGGTCATTTCGAGAAGAGGCATAGCAACTGTCCTGTTAGTCCCAGTCGATAACCCAGCGATCAGAACTTCCGACATAAATTGTAATCTCCGATCTCATAAAACCTGCTAGGCACTAGTAACGAGGTCTAATTAGAGAGAAACTCGAGTCCAGCGCTTCGTTTCTAAAGATGCTCGCTATTTTAACGCGAAGGCTGCGATCGAATGCGAATGATGTTAAACTTAAAACCACATTGCGCATCAAACGTTAACCGTTTTTCCCTGTCGGTGGCACAGAATTTTGTATTCCACAACTTTCGGCACATGTTGCACCATTTACTTCTAATACACCCTCATGCACTGTTGGTGTTTTAAGCGTGCAAATAAAAATATACACCTTCTTCCCTTCTCCGTTCATGCCTTCTCTGTTCCATAAATTTGTGTCTTCATGATTGACGGAGTATACTGTCCGCTTCACAGTACTACCGGAATAACTTATCCCGGCCATCATGTACATCACGGACTCGGAAACTCAGTGAAGCATTAAGGCAGTCTAAGTTAGTCAAAACTACTCGTAATTTGATGGAACTAAACCTGAACACTTTCCGGAACCTGTGTGAATAAGTTTTTCATGTTTTCATCACAATTGTTTATGTCAATATCTAAATTGTATAACTTGTTGTACATTGCATCTAGATCTACTACAGTTCAAATGAAACTTATTTGTATTTGTAACGAAATACTAGTCACCAATGTACTGCGACAGTACAAAGTAATCACTTGACATTTTAAAATTTATAGTATAGCAAGGTTGGACTTACTTCTGCTCTAACTTTGTACACAAGAGAAACGATCTGTAGCTCTTTGGTTTCTGCATTTTTTTGCACGCTGTAAAACATAAGTTCAGATTTTCGAAAGTCTCATTCAGTTGGCCAACCAATTAAAAATTGAGAAACAATCACTTTGTGAAAGTAAGTAGGTATTAGCAATATCAGAAAGTGAAATGAGTACAGACATACACCCTAATCACTGTCCATCATCTCACAATAACGCTGAAAACAATTAGGATCACCATGGCATTTCCAGTACACGACGTATAAATAAAAATGTTATTTTTCCTGATATCACTATTATCCTGTTGTGTACCGTATTGAAATTTCCCACAATGTCCATATATACTACCATATATTCGCTGGCCAAACTTAACAGAATGCATAGAAACAATGTACAGAAGAATCAAAACAGAAACCTTCCACTAAAGTCCGAACAATTTTCAATGACATATTATTACAGGCAACTTAATCGAGTCGGATCAGTGACTTTTTACTGAATGTCCTTCAAAGATAGTCATACTAACCATAGGAATGATCTACTTTGTCGGCATTGTACTTTTAGATTATGTTATCACAAATTCGTCTGTCGTAACCTATTAACATACGTTAATCTAATCAAGTCAACAGGCTATTGTATTGCTGACCCGTGGAGTGTTTGAGCACTAGTGAGTTGTGTTCTTGACTTTCCCTGGTCCTCTGCGACATTGTAACATTAAGGCAAAATGTGATACCGCAATATGGAGACATGTTATCTCTTAAGATAATGTATGTTTAGTGGCCTAGGTTGTGATAACACAAAGATAACCCCGGTCTTTCTGTCGCAGGATGTGTCAAATACATCAATAAACCAGTTCACATTAAACATAGCATAGTAAAGTGGTTGCCTGCTGTCTGCTTGCTTCGCGTGATCACGGTTGTATGGTTGTATGTTTGCTGGCTTATGTGCACCAGTTGGTCCATACACACTTCAAGCTTGCTTGCACGTTCAATGGCTGAACTTTTAAATTCCCTAGTTAGTATTGTCTATCTGTGTTGTACAGCGCTTCCTGAGACCTACTGTTAGGTTTGCAATGCGTACGTTCGGTCACTTGCTTATTCGTACTTTAAGCTTGTTCTCGATTGTTATTGCGTTAACCTTGAACTTGTTGATTCGGTGCACGAACGCATTAGGTGATCACCATCCGGTAAGAAACGAGCACAGACATATAAAGTTTCCATGCAAACATTACACCGGGGCATTATTGCATTCCGCGTGCTCCGTTTCCACACAAATGGAAAACAACTTCCCTAGACAAATATAATGATAACGAGAATGGTAATTACAGACTGATGCATATGAAAAACGTCCAATGGTATAAGATACTCCTGACCAGAAGACACATATCCTATCGAAACAGTGAATTACTCATCCTTTCGATTGGTGATCTTTGATTGCGAATTCAGAGGCACTTTCAAGCGTTATAAATAGAACGGATTATTTTGGAACTTTCCGGGACCTACATAATTCACTCAAGCATGGTCTTCCATTGCAGTTCTTTTCGTTTACTAACATTGCTTATCCAGCGTCGACTTGAAAGGTTCTATGATCTCTGCTTCCTGCTGGTTTTGAAAATAAACCATTAAGTCTTCAATATCCCGCGCTCTCTCCAGCTTTTATATCAACAATTTGGACAATCTGGTTCTTATTGAAGGTTACAGAAATGCAATTAAGACCCCAACCGCCGGCTTACAATTTTTTCTGCATGATGTTGAAAAGTGCCATTCGGACATAAACGAACAACCTTGAACAGGTCTGCTGGCCCACCTCTCTTTCAATTTATGAGGACACAACTTATGATAACAGCGCGAAGACAAAAGTTGTATCGTCGACTTAAGGGTGTGTTGTGAACCGGAATTCCAATTCTCAAACGCGAGTGCGAGCGTGGGGTGGGAAGGGGTGAATAACACAGTAAAGGCCGTGCTTTATTTACTATAAAACCACATCAATCTGCAGAAAACAAGCACAAAGTTGTTAACTTTTACTCCGACAGTTTCGAAGTAACCTGCAACTATCACGGAATCTTAAGATAGGTTTCTGCATCAATGCAGCGTGCTATCAAACGATAAATGTTAGATAAAATGCACATAGTTTGGAAATATGTAGAAAACAGGCAGTCAACTCGGAATTCTTAAGTTTTGCCGTATCAGTTAAATGAGAGGGCACTTTGAAGTCAATGATCAATCTCATTCACCAGATCGCCGAAAGTTGCAAATGATAGAATTTCATTCCCCAGCATTTTCACGTCTACAGTTAACCTTTTCGATCGCTTCAGCTCTTTCTCCTTTGCGTCGTTATCATCATCGTCAAAAGTAACAAGACATTATTGCCCGTGGCGTCACTTAATTGTAATAAAAACTATTTAAAATATGGAAGACCCTAGCCAGACGAAACAGCGAAAGAGAAAGAAATGGGCCTAACTATTGAAGTAACTATGCATGTACTCAAAACCAACGCAGCTACACTTTACATCAAAACAACGACAACCGTCAAACAACCGAAATCAATTAGCCAGCATCTTACCCAAATTTTCCACCCACCAACATTGTGAACAGCGAGGTCTCCAGCTAAGAAAGCAAATCCTTCTACAGTGGCCAGTTTCTTAGTAATTTACTACGTTTCTGTAATCCCGGTCGTCATTTTTCTATCTTCCACCTTGTATCAGTAGGTCGCAGCACCAGCAAAGCTCTCCGGGTAGTGCAAAAGATTAACGGGCAACTTTAGTGCATTACTCAGCCAAATAAGTTCCTGCAAATTCAATGACCAAACAGAGGTACTTGCTTGATAGTCACCACAAGATACTCGCTTCTTAATCGATCTCTTTCTTAGTCGTTGATGCCGCCAGATGCAAACGGTCGAACGCAGACATCAGTGATCAAACACCTGAAGACGGTTCACGTCCTTTATCCTTAATGGTCAAGTTCCGCTGCTTTAGGGTAACAAAGCCTTCATTATTGTCATATATGCGTAAACCCAAGGGGGACGCCTCTCTTTAGCCAGACATGTCCTAGGTTAGTGGATACCACCCTGGTCTGAGAGATCTCAGCTTCTGCTAAAAAAAAACCAGTCGGCATGCATCATAGTTTCATTTCGCAACATTGAATCTACGTACCCACAGCAATCTTGCAGAAGCACTTTAAAATTTTAGGTGTTTCAAATATTTAGCAGAAGTGAAACGGCGTCTAACATTGTTTGTGTTGCTTGGAAAGTGTCAAACAACAAAGCCTCGTCATCAGCATAATCAAGATCAGTCAGTGTTCCACCAGGTAGGAGTTCTACACCAGCATCTTCTGAGTGCCGAGGACAGTGTTCCATTATTTTGTTTAGGACAGAATCAAGTAGAAATGGTGATAGTAGACAGCCTTCACGTACGTCTTTGCAGGTGCTTTAACCGCCAAGCAATGTACACTAGACTTTGACCCAAATTTGTGTGCAAGATTAACGCGCTAACATATCTGTTCCACACACCTTCTGGTTTAGGAAACTAAAAAGTGTAGGGCAATCAATTGAGCCACAAAAAACTTTAAAATAGGAAAACATTATATATGAAAGTTAAGTATTAAAATCAAATGGATTCGTCACCGAATCCCAAAGAAATTTTCACCGGAGGCATTATTAATGAGTAAAAACATTACAGCTCTTTCTGAACAAATCAACTTCAAAAACTTTTGATGGCATACTTTTAGTTACTATATGTTTCTGTTTTGACAGCACTGAAGAATGAACGAAATAACTTCAGAAATTTATGTATGCAATGCGACCAGTGCGTGTTCCAGACGCTCGAAATGAACAATCAGTTGGTCAGCTAATGGCGTTGCACAGCTTACAGTGGTTGGTCGTTCATACCAGCCAAACGTTTGCCATACTGAGTATTAATCCCTGAGACCATCAGTAGCCGAATAAAACCGCTCTGTGGGCGGACCTTAAAGGGTAACGAAATAAAAAGACCATGACCGTTTGACTGAGTAAAGTAAGTAGGTTTCGTCTACCTAGTTGCGATACTCGTGACCGCTTAAGTCGCTAGCCATAAACGTTACACGAGGCGACGATGTATCGCAGTTAACAGCATCCGTGCACTCAACCCATTTCTAGTTTATTCGCTGAAACATTTAAAGCCATGTACCAAACTGTTTAATGAATGCTTTTTCTTTAGAAAATTTCATGTCGCTGTTGTGGTGAGCAGCAGCCCAAGCCACAGCACCAAAGTACCTTCTGGTCAGACTCAAAACCGTTTCGAATAAATGAAGGTATAGCCTAATTTCAGCAACTTACCGCAAGTGTGGCTCTACAACCGACTTTTTCAACCTATTTCCATCAGCAGAATGTCTAAGATATTCATTTGCTCAGTCTGAGGAATCAGAATACGTATGAGCGGCTGAAGATTGTATTACCTGTCCTAATTCCCTACACGCAATTGAATTTTTCCGCTACAATTAAGGGGAAAACCACAGTGATACATGACAAACAATATGTCCATTACAAAGCATAGACTAATGATATCGCCATCAGTTTCACCGTCAGCATTTGCGCTTGCTAATTCGTAAACCATTAACTAATGAACTTCTTTTAAATATAAGCCCAGCCGTTAACAATTTAAAAGTACATCACAGAAATGCAACCGAAATACTCATAGAGGTAAATGGCAGGCTGCATAAACTTACAGTGAGGGTAATCCATTAGTAACCCTACATGTTTGTGGCATTTAAACAGGGTGAGAACTCCTGTCATTAACATCATAATAGACAACAATATATCGGCAGTTTATTTCGACGCTTAAGTGTCATATAACAATAAAGAAAAAAGCAAGTATTAGCCATGGGCAGTGGGTAAAGGCGTAAGGGAAGAGAGGATTACATGTTGACTATAACCGTAGTGTCGTACAATAGACAATTAAAAACTTACGGCAATCTGGTAAAAACGCAAACTCCAGCAACATGTAACATATTTTTACGTTTCTTAAGTGTTTGAAAAAGCACAGTTTCATGTTCAAAGATTCGCCATGTAGCTATGAAAAACCTCTTAGAAGATAAATGTGGTGCAAGGGTTACTATATACTGGTTCATTAGTTCATACTGAAAAATGGATAAACAGGAACAGCTTAATACCCAGTAGTAAACTGAAGTTATCACAGTGAATGTCACGGTACATCACACTGTAATGACTTGGAGATAACCCCAGTCCGCCTGCTATACTATGTGTAAAATTACTCCCAAAATCTTCGTCCACACTGTACGTACGATCGTCAAGAGTTTTGTCTGTCGTCTGTTTGCTGCATACCATAGCGTTTGTTTGGTTGCATGCTTGCCGACCTATGCGCACCGATGACGACACACACTTCCAGCTTGCACGCACGCTCCACGGTCGGATTCTCAACCTTCTTAGCTGCTTCTGCGTATCAGCGTCGTTTTCCCACTGATGGAGATCTATTGTGATCGCTGTATAAAATATGCTGTGTCGCCCGTAATTATTCGTATTATTATTTCGCATCTGGTATTCTTTGCTTATACCTTGGAAAGCATTAGCTTAGTTCATGTATGCATCAAAACACCATATTAGTCTTTTCTTTTCTCTCTTACTATGAGCACTACAGGATTAACATTGATCTGGTATAAATATATATATCAGAAGAGTTTCTTTCTACCTAATCGACTTGACACCTAAACACCGCTAGGTCATAAGTAAAACAAGAGCTATTATTGGACCCACTGTGTTTTGCACAAAACAACCTGCCAGAAACTGATCCATTTTTGCTGTATTTTTGTTGGGCTATCTTTGAGCTGAACGTCACTTTTTTCACAGCTCTCACGGAATCCACGCCCGGAGCTCAAAACCCAAAACTAGACCAGAAGCAGTTAGGACTATATTGTAGTTGACAAGTGGGTGTGCGCTAGAACCTCTTCCACGAACAATTTAATACGCCTTTCCTGCATATCAATCGAAATTAGTCCCGAAGAGCATCGAACCATGGAAGGCAGTGAGGTTTGGAAACAAACCATATATTTCCAGCAATGTTTGGAAATATGATAAGTTGTTAGTTCTAGCCTAGTCTGGGACCAATGGCAGCAACCAAGAGAAAAAAGAAAGAGGCGCGAGATCGGTTAAAGCCCACTCGTCGGCACTCAAACGCACGCCAAGCTAAAAGTGCGTGGAACTTTTGAGTGCGTTAAATAACGCTCGAAGAGGTTAGGGTTAAACGACCTTGAAGAATGAAATAGTATGAGTCATTAGGGAAAGAACAAGTATTCGCTGCGTGCAATTAGTTGCAAGACTGAAGTAAGTGGCACTGAGTTCGCACTAGGCCTCCTATAGCAGGCATACACAGAATCATGCACACAAAACAATCAAGCGGGAAAACACGTTTGCAACCGGGATCCATAGAGAAGCTACACGATCGCTGAGCACTACAATATGCTATTAGAGTCGCAATAAAATTGGATAGAGTGCGATGAAACAGGCCCAACTAAGACATGTAGCGGCTCTATTTAGCTGTTATCCATTTATTTAGTACATAAAATTTATCACTATAGCGCCATATCACTAACCTTATAATATCGCGATAAATCTTACGAGCAAACTCAGCGTATTCGTTTATGTTATCTTCATTTTGGCATAACTCGCCGCCAATAGAAAGATGGAAGAATATTTTGTACAGAAATTCTGACTTTTCTTTCTCCGTCAAAACATAAGAGAGTTCAGAATTCTCATCCAGTAAAAACTGTGATATACAGTAAGTTCAACTTGTCTAACTCCACACTTACCTTTCTCAATTCGTCAGAAACCAAAACCCCTTCAATTACTTCATCAAAACACTTTTTTATCACCCCATTTGTGCGCGTTGTTGCATCTTTGATTTTTTGGATTATCTTCATATCAGTCGTAGTGCAGTTTATCTGCTCAAAATAAACAGTTGTAAATGTTTCATCTGCGCATTCCGAAATATGTTACGTCAAACATTACTCGGAATTGTATATAAATTTAAAGCTTGCCTGACAGCAGGTGAGCGCATGAAACTCTAAAAAGGGAATATTTTGAACTTGGCAACGTACATTCATGAAGTTCTCTGCGTCGTATTGTTTGAAATTTTCATCGAAACTGAAAGTATGTATCTTCAATCGTCCTTTCATCGACCTAAATTAATGAAAACAATCTGTTGGTTTTCAAGAGAACCGACCATTTCATCAAACTACCCATAGCTTCTTTTGAATGAATAGACGGATACTGACGATTCTGAATCTCAATGAAGGTAAACGTAGAATTTCTGCTGTTGCCGCCGTATAGCGTCATTGTTGATAGAATTTAGAATCAGTGATAGCAATTTTA
>JTDE01022091.1:12527-39134 GCA_014338405.1 Paragonimus skrjabini miyazakii
CCTCTTTTGTGAGTAGTATACTTCTCACACACGCGGCTGGGTGCATTCGGGAACTAAAGGGCTGGCCTCACCGCCAGAGGGACGACTGACCAGAAGCGACTACCGGAATAGTGTGTACGCAGTATGGGGGAAATGACACCAGGGCGAATTACAACGTACTGCTACCCACTAGTTTTGGATGAACGTCAGTCGTGCAAACGTGTGTGTTTGTGTTTGTAGTCCCATGTGTTAACTTAAACTGTACGGGAGTTCGTGTAGTAAACGACGTTGCAGGCCAAGCATCTTTTGCGATCACAACACTGTGACAGACAGGAACTGGAATAGCGTAATGTTGCAGTCTTTAATAGCTCTCAACGGAAGTTGGGAATTCATGAGGAGAACGTTCGTCGGCTAACACTATAAGGCTATATTTCGTCAGCTTTTGTTCACATGCTTCTTGGTTATGTGACGATCTATGCCTCTGGAAACTTTGAATAATCGTTTAAGTCAGCGCGGTGTTCATGGGATTTCTGGAACAATATTCTTTAGTAGCGGCCTTACGTCGCATCCCATTGCGTGGACAACTACGAATTTTGACTCTTGCGCGATAACTGCGTGAAAGATTATGGTTTGGGCCGTTATTTTAGTTACTTATCATTGGTGCGTCTTATTCTAGATAACGTCAAAAATGAAGGTAACTGATTAAAAATGCTGTTAAGCACGTGTTATACGGAAATGGTTTGAGACTGTCTTCTTGCTCTTCAAGACTCACCTGCTGTTGAACTTCTGCTTCTGTGGCCACCACAGGACAGCTCACCTTCGCGTTATGCAATGCGCGTCCGAGTTTAATCAGTTATCAAATTTAGTACTATTAGGCTCTGCGTATATCCGAAGTCAACTGTATGCGTCTCCGAATCAAGTGCCGTATATGTTTGTCACAGGTGTGTGAAGACCATTTCCGGAGACTTTCAGAATCAACCTTACCGAACGTTTAGGCATCTTTCTGACAACGGACTTAGTCTGATAACACCACGGTCAGTACTGCCTGCTCACTTGAACCAGTGTAAACCATCAGTAAATATCCTGTGTTTTTCATGTTTCGAGCCCTCAGTATATTGAACCAGCTACTTGGGAATCAATTCTCTTACAGTCTCATCTGTTGACTTAGTTCGTTGACTTATTGTGCTAATCCATGAGAATCGTCCTTTTTGGGATGTCACAAACCTAGTCGCGTTTACCTTCGTTTCATTGCCAATAGTTGTGTGTATATGTGTAGTCATTTTGAACTCTCATGCTCTCAGTTTCAGAAACCTGAGTATCTGGCCTTACACCGGGAAGTATCAGAAGTTATCGTTCTCTCGACAGTGACATTACTAACCGATCTCGACTTTCTCCCACTGTTTTACCTCTATTTCTTCTGCCTTCCATATGCCTTCAGGCGATAATTGTTTTCTGAGGCCAAGACAACTGGCAAACATTGACGCCTTCAATGTCCGCACTCTCCGACAAGTCGGTCAGCAAGCTGCTCTGACAAGTACTCTCTCAAGTCTGGGTGTTGATGTGTGCTGTATGTCGGGGACGCGAGTCCACGATTCTAGCACGGTTATCCATTTGAGCTCACCTCTAAATAACTGTAGATCTAAGCGCTTCTATCTCAGGGTTTCATGTGACGCTGAAGCTGAATCTCGCGGTCAAGCTGGGGTGGGGATCGCACTGAGTTGCAAAGCGGAGCAATGCCTGCTGGATTGGATCCCAGTAAACAGTCGCTTGTGCGTTGTCAGACTCAATACATCGGTAAAAGTCTGTCGACACAAATCAGAAAGGCGTTGTATATTAATTATATCGGCGTACGCTTCGACGGACAGATGTTCGGATGCTATCAATGATGCGTTCTATGACGCCCTGGTTGACCTTCTGAGGCAAACTAAACACTCAGACATAATCATATTAGCCGGCGATTGTAATGCTCAGCTTGGTCGTCTTTCTTCGGATGAGAAGCGGCTAGGAGATATGTTTGGTGTCCGGGCACAACGCACTGATAATGGCGAAAGACTGCTGCAGCTGTGCGCATCCCACGGTCCGTATATTTCGAGCACGACATTCCAACACAGGAAAAAGCACTGTGCTACTTGGAGACCTCCGTGTGCCTCCCAGTCATGGACACAGTTGGACCAATTGGCAATTAGTTACAGGTGGCGCCACTCTGTTGAGGACTGTCATGCTTTATGGAGCAACCACCTGGACTCGGACCATGCTGCTGTGTGTGCCCGTTTTGCTTTATCATTTGCCCAGGGGAGATACGCTCGTAAATGCAAAGTGCTTAACTGGCATTCGAGTGATGAAAGTGTAAAAAACGCTTACCAAAAGGCGTTGGTGAAGAAGTTGCACAGTTCGAGTCAGATGAAGGATCCTAATGAACATTGGAAACAAATCGCCGAAGCTATGAAAGCATGCTGTGAACAGGCATGTTCCGATGGAGCTGTTCATTTGCGACAAAACTGAATTTCCGTCACGTCGATAAACCTTATGATCCCACCTGGTTCTGAATATGATGACGTCCGTCGAGAACTTGAACGCAAGCTGACTAAAAGCTTGCGCAAAGACCGTGAGCAATACTTGGTCGAACAATCAAAAGAGATGGAAGAAGCCTTTTTATCTGGGAATAGCAGAAAGCTTTTTTCCCTGATCCGTGGTTGTACTGGCCGCCGAGTAGGTGTAAGTGAGACCATATGTGAAAAAGATGGTTCACTTATTACCAGTCAATCGCGCCGACTTGACAGGTGGGCTGAACATTTTGAAGAGTAGTTCAGCTGGCCTCAACTAGATCATGTGGACGACGGGACCCGATTGGTCAGTTATTGCGTTCCAAACGGTCCTCCGTCGGAAGCGGAAGTGGTCCTGGAGCTTAAGTTATTGAAGCGTAGTAAGGCTCCTGGTCCAGACCTCCTCCTTTCTTCTCTTTTCAAGGATGGTGGGGAGAGGTTGGTATCGGAACTGACAAAACACTTCCAGACGATCTGGGAGACTGAAGAGGTGCCTAGCAACAGTCGTTCCCGTTTTTAAATGGGGCCCGAAGTCAATGTGACAACCACAGGGGCATCAGTTGGGTGTCTATTGCGTCCAAGTTACTCACTGGTCTCCATTTACGTCGGCTCACTATGCCCAGAGAAAGTCAGGTACGCGAAGAACAAGCAGGATTCCGATCCGGTCAAGGTTGTGTTGATCATATTTTTACCTTGAGACGGATCTTGGAACATCGGCACTCTTACAGACAGTCGACAGTCTTGGTGTTTTTGAACCTAAAGGCTGCTTTCGATTCAGTTGCTCGTAACGTTCTCTGGAGTTGCCTTCTCCGCAAGGGAGCATCAGAGAAATACGTGAATCTATTGAGATCATTGTATGCTCACTCTGCAAGCAGGGTGAGAGTTTATGGACAGCCGTCTCGGGCGTTCATCACTTCTGGTGGTGTTCGTCAGGGGTGTCCGATTTCCCCCTTCCTGTTCAATTTTGTCATGGACGAAATTCTGGAGGGTGCGCTTCGGGAATACAGTAGGCTTGGTCTTGAGCTTCTTCCTGGCGCTAGATTGACCGATCTGGAGTATGCGGACGACATTGTCTTATGTAACCCTTCTGCCGGAAACATGCAGACCATGCTGGACAAGGTGAGTAACCGGGCTGGTTTGTGTGGAATGCGCTTTGCACGTTCAAAGTGCAAAATGCTGCTTGATGACTGGGGTATTCCCACTCCTAGTTTCTTCATTGCAGGTAATCCGCTTGAGACTGTGAACAGTTTCACACACTTGGATAGCACTATCTCGTCAGCCTGTGATACTGCTGATGAGATATCAGCGAGGATTGCAAAGGCACGAATCGCCTTTGCCAAACTGCGTCATCTGCGGCGTCGAAAAGACGTCCGGTTGTTGCTGAAAAGAATAGTATATAATGCCTGTGTGCGTTCCATTTTGCTTTATGGTTCGGAAACGTGACCTGTTCACAAAGAAGATATCAACAGGCTTGCTTGTCTCCGCCAATTGGCCCATATTAAATGGACTGATCGCGTGAGCAATGTGGCAGTTCGCCGGCGCGTATTCCGGAACGCTCGGGATGCGCGATCAATTGGTCATTTACTCACGGTACACAGCTTGTCATGCTTGGGTCACGTACTCCGTATGTCATCTAATCGTTTACTGTGCCGGGCGTTATGTGCTGAGGCCACCAACAGTTAGGTAAAACCACGTGGTGGTCAACGAACAACGTGGTTACATAATATGAAGACCTTGACTACTCCATTGAGCAAAGTGGGTAGGTGTCGCCTGCCTGGATGGGGTCCTCGTGATCACTTAAACCGCTGGTTAGGAACGCTATCCGAGTTGGCGATGTGTCGCAGTCAATGGCGGACCTGTATCCATGCCATTTGTAGTTCTTCCGATTAGTCTTGTTTTAATAGTGTTCAACCTTCTTAGTAACGTTTTCTTGTAGGATATTCCACGTCACTATTGTGGCGAGCGGCGGCCCGAGCCACAGTACCTTTTGGTCAGGCTCATGGCTGTTATGATGATGATGGTTCTCAAACTGAAATTATTTTAGACCCCTTCTAATGAAAACTTAAAGTTGTGGACTGTTTGAGAATCTTGATTCAGTTCGTCACTCTTGCAACTAAAGTTGTGAGCAATCATATTTGTAGACGATATCTGCGTCATTATATGTTTCGGGAAAATCGTTTATTTGAACTTCGGGGCAGTCGGTTATTTACTGTATTTCACTTGGTAGCTGGATAGGCATTTACGGGTTTGTGGCGTTTTGTCTTTACCTGAAAGCTTGTAGATTTGTATCACGATTTTTCTAGTGATTTGTGAAGCCTTCGCGTTTCTTTCCACATGAACCTTAACTTGAACGCATTCTTTCCCGCAAATAGTTTCGTGCAGAAAACACTTCCTCTACTGTGTTTTACGTAGTTTCACGCTTATTGATCGGTATTTTAAACTTGATTTGATATGGGCTAATGTGCCATGGAAGCAGTGCTATTTTAGCCCGGAGTCTCGTCATCTATATTTAACCCTTTCTCTATTACAGTTTTGTTCGTTCAATCAATATGGATAAGTGGAAAGAATTAGAATTAGAAAAAATGCAGGTTGGTGGCAACCGGAAGGCCAAAGAGTTTTTCATCAGCCAACCAGATTTCCGATCCGATTGGACCTTACAAGAAAAATATAATAGTCGGGCCGCCGCTCTTCTGCGAGACAAAGTGAGTCTTCGTCTACAATGTACTCTCTTTTGGGGAATAACTGGTTCGCAGTTTACGATTTTTAGACAGTTTGAACGTAGACACCAGTTTGTTTGGAATAATTTCTGTTTCAACTTCGTAGTACGGCCATAAGAGACTCACTTTGCTGCCAAATTTTATTTTGAAAACATAAAACATACAGTATTTTCACGAGTTCACACATTCAGGTAATGTGTTCTATTGTGGTGGCAATATGTATGATATGTTTTTATGTAGATTTCGGAATGCCGATGCGCTTCACTAAGAGTACGCTTGCAGTTATGACAAATACTAAGTATATTTCACTGGGACTCTTCTATGATGTGGATGATTATGGTTTGTCGAGCACCCGAAACGACAGCAGGTTTTGTGTCCCAAAGTTCTACGACGGCTGCCTCGAAAAAGGAGTGCCGACGATCAAACGTCTCTCGAAAAGGGATGGGATGGCCGATACACCCACGACCAGATCAAGCACCTGTCGTTTCTTTTCGTATTCGGTTCTCTTGGTGTTTTTGTCGCTGCTCTGTTTTGGAACATGATGACACGTTGGATGTGACAGCAACAGCTAATACCCCTGGTTATCGTGTGGTGATTTTATATCTTCTTGGGTATGATGGTGTTTATTTCACGAAGCTTTTCTTTCATCTCTTACATAAAGCGAAGTGTATGATCATTTCCGACATCACTTTGGGGATCGCTGGATATAAGAACGTGGAACTACGTTTCAATAGTTTAGACTCTGAAGTCGCTTCAGTTTCCCACTGAGAGGATATCCATCATCTGTTGATGAACGGCCCCACAAACAACGGTTACATTAACATAAATCACAGTAACACATTGCTTTGTACACTCCAGTTGATCGGTTGTCTCTAAGAAGGCAGCAAGTTCGAACGAGGGTTATGTACCGTCCATTCAGTGTCCGGTCCTTGTTGGCTGGACGCCGCAAACCACTCGCTCCAGTTGCTTTTAATCAGTGTAAATTACGGTCAGTCTTTAAACTGTCGTTGCGATTAGCAGTGTGACAAGGTAACCATTTGACAGAGAACCGCCCGGATAAAAACCGTTTACTCTGAAGACCTTGTGTTTATCCATCTCGTATCCTGAATGTTGCAAATTGCTACATGTGAACTCTGTTGCACATGCCTACTGAGTTGACAACACTTCTACTTACCATGGCGAAACGTTCTTTGGTATACGATTTATTTCAACTGTGCGCTGTTCGTTCGTTCTGTTAATCTTTGATTTCCTCAATGTACCCTTGCCAAGTTGATTTTTTTTCCACTCCAATTGCAGATCTCAACTGAGGCCGCAGGTAAACAGTGGTCTGAAGAAACTTCAACTGCACGAGATTTTCGTCCCTTTTTACCCCACGTGCACACAACTAGTGAATTGCTTCACGGTGCACAACATTCCAAATTCAACTATTCAGCCCAGGCTATTGCCAAGAATTCCGTTACAGGAGAACCCAACAATATGCACACCACCTATTCGGATCTAGAGATGTGGCTGCGGGATTCCGACGATGTTTCTGATCGTTGCCATTCTTCCTGTTCATCTAAAAAGGATACTTCTGATTGGGCCAAGTTAGTCTCGCGCTCCGTTTTACCCTATTCTTGAAAATCACTTCCTTAACACAGTCTGTGTATGGTATGGTAGCAGTGGTTCCATTTTTTACAGGAGTGCAGCTTTTACTGTTTTCCTTTACTAGTCTCTTCTCAGCCTAACTGATGTAGTTCAACCGACTTCCGAACGGATTAAATAATTTCAACCATCCAATTTACACACTTACCTTTAATATGTGTCCTGTTTGGACGCTTCTGGTTTTCTGGGTTCGCCCACACATTACTTCGTTCTCGTATGCGTTACAATGGCAGATCGTTCTGTGTCAGTGTCACAACCGCAGAACGTGTTATCATACGGAAGGTGAACGCTGCGTAGCAACCTTAGATGGCTTGGTTAACTACGTGTTAATGAGCCAGTCAGTGTACACCGGGGCCATGAACGTTTGTAGATCGCAGCCTGTTCTCAGAACTTCAGTAAAAAGACTGTCTCAACATCTGTCACCGAGCTGAAGAACGCCTAATCGAAAGTATGGCTTCCCCGAGCTTGTATGCTTTCATTTTCACTGAAGATCATCGCCCGAGATCGTTGACCTGTTAAATGACTGCTGCGTGTTGTAAGGCGTAATCGAAATCTTGGTAACAGTCGTCACAAACAAATTCATAAAACCTCGTTCAGTACCGCTAACCACGGTAACATCGTCATCAACAACAGTGAATCTAGCCGGTTCTAGTAATTCGTTGACTTACAACTATGAAAAGAAGAAAAACTACCGACCCTGTTTCGAGCGAAATATGATGAAATGAGTGGGTTTTAAGAATCGAGAAAATGTTCTGTTTTCAAATCCAGGCTTAATTTTGAAGAAATCAAAAGGTTATCTCGGCACATACAGATTGATTAGTTTCAGTTTGTTAGCACAATTTAACTCACTGTTTCAATGGTGAAGGGAATTAGACTATTATGGTGGGCAATCATTTTCAACGGATTGTTGACCATGGGTGCGTTATTTCAGATGAATAAATTCCCACACCCTGAGTAATTGGTTGAGGAAGTTCACTGAGATTGGATTGCTCGGAAGGTAACTGTTGATAGTTCGGCATATGTCCGGAAAACGACGCATCAGCAACTGCAGAGCAGTGTCATAGACTTGGTTCAGTGGTGTGTACATATGAATGCTGATATAGGCTTTACATGCTTGCCCTTCAGAGAAGATTTCTCTCATAGTTTGAGGTTACAGCCGTGGAGATAAGCAGAGACTATCCATGTCGTATTGTCCCATTTTCCTAGGAAATGGGTCAGCCTTAGAACAAAGTTGGGATTGCATATGGGTAGTTTAGCATATTAGTTTGGAAGAGACCCAACGGTGACGTTTTTAGATTCCACCATGAACTGTTTGGGAAATCCCGCCGAGGCAGTCAATCTCCCTGATCATTTGGATTGCATACGAGACAATGGAACGGGCGAGTAACAGAGTCCAAATGTGAAATTTTTGAGCTCCTGCTGTGACTTAGTAGTTCAGTTGGTAGAATGCTTGTGGCGTTTGGGCATGCTGTCTTTGTCGCTGGTTCAAATCCAACCGAAGTCCACGTATTTTTACATGTGGGTCTCTTCTCAATCTGTCATCAGTTCGAGTTACTGTCACATCAACTGAATTGGATAAACATCAGGATAGCTGCGTGATTCGTCACAGGAATGTTTGGTACACACAGTATGGGAGGGAAGGTAATGCGTAAGGTACAGAGGAGAAAATTGTAGCGGGATAAATGAGAGAAAGTTACAACGATGCAGACAGAGACTTCTAACACGGGCGTCGCTGACTTTTGTTCTTTGAAATATCAAACCGCATTCTCAGCTAAAAGTGTTCACTGTCCTTTTGACTGCAATCAGGAAGCCTTGGGCGCCCTACTATAGCAAACTTCAGAGTGAGTGCCTTCATATCCCGATCTAAAGTCATGCGCTGATCACTGGGCTGTCGCTTCAAGTCTAAACCACCACTCACAAACAAGGCGCAATGTGGTGGGCGGTGGGTTGACATTCGTAAAATGTGACCAAGCTAACAAAACCTGTGAAGGGAGATCATTGCACTCAGAAGTCGACAGAGTCTATCTGTTCCGAAGACAGACCGACGAACTTGGTCATTGCAGACACGGTGTTCCTACCGCACACCACGAATGCTCCGGAGACACCGGTGGTCGAAACGGACACTCTAAATATGCGCCGTGTGAATGGACCAGGTTTGGGAGCCATGCGATAGGACTTTTTTTTACAGTGGCATTGCACACTTGGCCTTTCACAGAATGATTGAGTTCATGTTGACGCCACAGATGGCGTAAGTTGACAAACGCCATCCGAACCCCAGCTGTGCGATTCGTGATCACATCAAACATTTCACCAGCGCTGATACAGCTCGTAAGGCACGTAAATTTCTCAACTGCGACTCGTCAATAAAGGTAATAGCGGGCTCAGAGTCCTGCCAATCTTGCAACGGCAGCTTGCACTAGGTAAGTGCAAAGGCTATACCAGACTGATGCTTCTGATCTGTCTAAGATTTTCTGGGCTCCCCATGAGCCATCATAGATTAGGGCGATCTCGTCTACATACTCCATATCTCAAATTCGAGCGTCTAAGAGCTAATCCGTACCAGTATATTTACAGTTTGTCAGGGGACATTCTAGGATTTCACCTACTGTGAAGATGAATGGGAATGGCGAGGCTGGACAACCTTGTCGCAACTCACTTGAAATGCTAGAGGTCGGCAATGCGCTGTCATAAATCCTAACCTTTCCCAAGGTCAGACAGTAAATTGCTTTCCTGATGTTCACACACTTCTCACGTGCACTCTTCTTCGATAGACAGCTCTGCCAACTAAATCGAAGGCCTCTCTGATGTCCAATAAAACTATATATATATACATCACGCTGGCCAGCACTTAGTCTGCGTACTTGAACGCTCTGGTCTTTAGCCAGTACGACAATGCAGGAAGTTAGTGAGCTAATGTTAAAAATAACCTTTGACTGCTTCTGCAATACAGTGTGTATGGGCACTACAACATACAGGCAGCGTCTGTGATGGCAACAGGTGTCTCATGGTGTATTCGTTGGCAACTCAACCGATTGTTAATAGATTCGCTGTGCTTATCAGGAACTTGTTCACTGCTGTGTTATTAGTTGCTCGTTTTAGAAGTTGCATATTCTTTGGTCATTTGCAGTGACTCATTATTAGGACGCCATCCTTGACCCTGTGACATGCTTGCACATTAATACGGGAATAGTTTAGGAAAATGTTGTTTGTTGAAAATCTGAACGTCGACTGGATTCGGACCGGCGGCATAAACGGCATGCCCAGATGTATCAAGCACTCTACCAGCTGAGCTACGAAGCTACGTTGGAACTCGGCAATATCACATTTGGACGCAGTCACCCACAAAACCCACTGTGTCTTATGGAATCCATCAAATGATTCAGGTGATTAACTGCTCAAGTGGGATTTCTGTGGCAGCACACGCTGGAATTCACCAAAACCATCGTTGGGCACTGAAATTATAATGCTAGTAAGTGGTGTGGCGGATTTTGAGAAGTTATAAGGGATTTAGTTGCAAACTAATTTGTCCTGTTTTCCAGATGTATGTCAACGTTTCCGTTTCGGAAACATGTACGTAACGTGTCACGTTAAGTTAGTTAGCTGACGGTTGTGTGTGGTATTTGAACTGACTGACGTTGTGCTTAATCACCCATTGTCGTCAGTAGAATGACTGGTGGTAACGGAGGTAACATCTTTGGAATAGCCTATCAACTCTTGTTACCGTTTCTGTATGCCCATTTCACTGACCACTTAGTTTGGCTAGTCACAGTATCATGAAATTATCAAGCCCTGTTTTTATCATGGAAATCTTTTGTCTCTGTTGTACAGGCTGGCTTGGATAAATGAACTGAAACGATCGCTTAACTGGCTCTTCCAAATTTCTGCTGGTGCACATTTTTGCTACGCGAATTGTGTTGTTGGCTGTTTGAGAATCCAGTTTTCCTGAATGTGTGGTTATCGCGATTATTATTTGTTTCACATTTGGTTCTGATTTCCTTAGCTTCTGTAATGGAATGTCTTGTTCTGTTTAGACGACTCCTAGAATTCGTGCTCATTTGAAACCTTAACTGTGTAGCGACTCATCCACAATTGTTTCGTATTGTCATATCTTGCATGATAATTTCCTTGTGTCGTTATCTTCTTCAGTTCCAGTCAGGGAGCGGGTAACCCACTCGGCACGTCCCATTCTTCCGGATCGATTAGTCACTCGAACACTTCATGGCAATCGGTGGGTCTGTAGATTTCCTCTGTTTGTTTACTGATTTTCTCGCTTCAGTTTTATTAACATGATCGCTTGTCTTCTTTCTGGTGTTTGTTTTCCCCCGCTGTGAACTGTACCCACATTTAAATTCCACATGCATCTAACGTCGTGTGTTCCGCTTGCTTTTGATCTGCATATTCTTCGTAGGTTCTTAAACCCTTGTTTTCTAGAGGGGGAGAGATATATTTCACTTCAGTTTGTTGTTTGATCAACCCATCTAGATTGGCTATGGAACAAATACCTCCATCCTACAAACACTTCCTATTTCACTCCCTTGGATTTACATGGGAAACGGTGTGTATGATGAAGAATGACCGATTCATTATAATCCATTCTCTTTGTTACACACAGTCGCGAACGTCCTTTAACTTCGGTCACCACTACAGGTGAGTTAGCGATAGCTCATTCTTAACGAGGCGTGCCTGCAGGTCGCACGACGATGGATTCGAGGCCGATTCCTACAGCAGTTCCTTGATAGATTAGTACATCTTGTCAATATCCTGTGAACATGTGACTTGGTATGTATTCCAACGAATTGTACATTGTGGGGATATTGAACAGGCAAATGTAACCGAACGCTTATGTGGGTCTACTATGTGGTAAATGGCATGTGCTCATCACGCCTGCTTCGTGAGAACCTATACCGGAGTTCAACTTTTGGCTATGGTAAATGCAAACATTAATTATGAACTCTGTTGGGTGAATGAAGCTCTTGTCTAATGTTTCTCGGCAAAATGTGCTGATCGAAGGTTTATCTGAATGTGAAAGGCGCAATCAGCTTTGCTTGATGTTCGATTCGTAAGAAGTTTATTCGCAAAAGGAACTAACCAGAATCATTTTGCCTCAGACTTTTGTTCTCCCACATGGCTTGTAATATAACGGTTTTACAACCGTTTGGCCAAACTGTTTATGAAGCAAGAGTGTTTAAACTTGGAGTTGGAAAACCGCTATATAAAGCCTGTCGTGTGCGCATATATTCATGTACATTTTGGGGCAGACCCTCTTCCAAATTTCCTGGGACACAATTTATCAAGTGATCAGCATAACCTTAAGTCCTACTTCACTTTGAACTTTATAGCGAGGTTTTGATTCTGAACTGTTGAGTTAGACTCATGGTTAACACATCGAGTAGTGGGGCTTATCTACAAAATGGTCAGGTAAATGGATCGGTTACTTTTGTTTCAAAGATTATTAAGTTATCTGGCTGCAAGTGGTTATCTGTACATAGAATGGGTGTATCTAACTACTAAGCCATTTTGTTTGGAGTCGACAAGATCCCAGCACCACGATGCATGTAAACATATTCCTTAACTTCACGGACTTCGTAGACCCAATGAATGTAAAAGGGAACGCGATTATAAGCTCAACACAATCGACCGTGCACATTGCTTTTTTCAAGGAGTTAATTTTGATCAGGTGATTGTTCCTTCTCATGCAAACAGGTCGCTTTCTAGGGATATGTGTGTATCTGTTTGTATATTCTTCCTGGTTTCATAGAAAATCTGGTGAACGACTTTCCCTTTTGTTATCTTGAACAGGCATATTAGAGATGTAAACTTCCACTTTTGTTTACTATCGTTTCTACCATCAGGGCTGGGCCATGGTTAGCCAGATGGCCTCCGTCGCTGCTAGACGTACAAGTGAATTGGCCTCACAGGCAACGGAGAAGACCAAACAATTAGGTCACGTGGTTCATGACAAAGTAAGCCACTTCGTTGCTTCCCTAGTTTTATTGCTAGTATTGCATTAACCAAGCAACCCCTGACTTGAAGGATTTCTACTGAGCTGCACAGCCAGAATGAAGTAATGCCATTGTGTGATATGCACTATTCTTGTTTTGTCCAATTTGAGACCCTGCACTATCACACAGTGTTGTTACAAGTGACTGCAACATTCCGTTCTGTTTCCTCAGTACAATGATGAGGCAAGTAACTTTATGCTTTACATTGCGCTCGTATCTTACCTTCACTTTAATTTCCGTGTTGCTGTTTGGTTAAATTGGTCACAGACTTCTTGCTAATCTCGAATTAAGTGAATATGGTTTCTGTGATACGAACTTTCGGACTAATTTGGTTTAATGGCATTACCGTTGTTTGTTCACCTGAACTAAGGACGGTAAGTGACTGAGTTTTTGTAGATGCATCCCACCGTTACTTACAAACCTGCTGTTTGCTTTTTTGTTATATACACCTTGATGTCGAATATTCGAGTTTTAACATCACTTTTTGTGTTACTTCTGTTACCCCGCTTCTCCGTGCTGAGGACGTTTTCCTCTGTCCTACCACGGTTTAACATTAATATCGACTGATTCTTTGTGTGGTCTCACTAGAGGCAGCTCATGGGTTACCATATTGTATGTGCTGGCTTCGCACTGGATTTATTTCGCTTGTTTCTTCCCAGAGCCCTGTAACTGCATCCAGTTGTTGGATCCGGACTCATGATCCGTTGTCATAATTTATTCTTCATGCCGTATTGATGGGTGACCTTTCTTAAATTTTCTCGAATCACTAAATTAATCATTACTGGTTGGAGCTCTGATCGCCTCAGTTTTTTTTATTTATCGTAACTGTCGTTAGCTATGTATCCTCGGTCGGTGTTCCTAGTGTAGCGGCTATTTGACCGTAGAAAAACAATGTCGTTTAAAGACAGAAGAGATGACATTTTTGAACTTAGTCGATAAAAATCCTTATGATCCACTTTAAGTATTCATCAAGTGATTACTTGTTCCTTAGTCGTGCGTAAGCATAAGGCGATATCAAAGTGACGGTTTGCTTGAATCTCATTACCTTGCAGCATCAGTTGATCCAACCCTCATAACAGTTCAATCGGCTTACTGTTGCACTCCATTAGCTGTCGTCTCCGATTACAAGTTGAACGTGATACCTTCATTTCGAAGCAGAAACGTGTTATACTTTAGCGAATCTGACGGGAGTTTTCATTTTTTCACCCCCTGTTCTCATTTACTCACTCATACAAGGTAACTAGAGGTTTGACATTCGATCATCCACAGTGGTTTCGGTTTGTCGGTGTTACGATTCGGCATTGTGGGCGCTAACCTTGTGTTGACATTCTGTCGACAAGCAGCCTTTTTTCCCCTGAGAGGAGGTATCATTTTTAGTCATTCTACACTTGTGCTGTATTGTGTTACATCCTATTATTTTTCTGAGGGTTTCATCGGGAGCTCAGTTTGGTATGTATGAACTTTACTGTCGCGGTTCTTCGCGCTGCATTTTGAGTAGCCACCAGTTTATGTTTAGTGGATATGTCCGTTTTATCAGCGGCTTTGACATATTTCGTTTAACTTATGGTCCATGAATAGATGATACCTGGATCCAGATATGTACATCCGGATGATCTTCACTTACGTATAACAGAATGTCACAAAGTAACAAGCATCTTACAATATAAACGTTGAAGACATTCCCCCTAGGATTTGCGACTTTAATCATTTATCTTATTCATTTATTGGCCTTTGTATAATTTATCTTTTTCGTGTTGTCCGTGATATTTTCCCCTATTATGTTGTCTCATGATCGTGTTTTATGTTGTCTCTGTCGTGTTTCTTTTCCCGACCCCCTTGATTATATTTGTCCACCTCCCAGGTTAAAGACACTAACATTTTGGATACTCTCTCAAAGGGAGTTGATACAGTGGCTTCCAAGGTACGATCATATATTGTTCTCATTCCTTTTTTTGCTGAATTGCCACTTGTTTACATCATCATTGGCGTGCACTATAGCAATGTGAACTGTAAAATTATTCAACAGAACCTCTATGTGTACCAGTTTTCAACGTCAATGGGTTATTTTTCATGTATTGATCAACGTGCACTATGCGACCAACTGGTTCTCCGTGGGTTTAATTTGCCATTTTCTGATAAGTGAGATAGCGGATAATCTCCGTTTATGCATATCCCTTCCACGATCGAGATTTGCACTTCGGGCGACGTTTACATGAGGCGACCGTGTTGACCAGTTTGTCGTTGTCTCATTAAGCACTGCTGAATTAAGTACCAAGGCATGTGAGTATTGCTTGGGCCCCCGATCACTTAGGGAGAAGGCACGGCAGCCGTCCTGTTAAAGCCAGTGGATAACGCCACGAGTGAAACATCTAATTAAATTTGAAATCACAAAATTTGCTGCGCGAAGTTTTGGTAGGTGATATACACAAGAGCGATACGTAAATCTAATGCTTTTTCCGGAGAGCTGGATGCATATTTGCGAAAGCTGTAGTTAACTACCGATGGCAGTTGTTTTTGCCACGCAGATTCTCGACTACTTACCAATTTCTACTTATATTTATTAGGTGTTACAGTTAGTTTTGATTGCTACCGTAGCTAAGCTTTATTTCTTATTGTCCTGCTCCTCCGCGAGCATCCCCGCCATCTTTACATCCAATTGAATAAAACACTTGTTTTATCTCTTCAGCTGCAAAATGTGCGTCTCCAAGGTCTTCGTGGACTAGAGTCCTATTTGGGTAACAATTCACGGCAAGAAGACGTTCAGATTGGGCTGGAACTGTCAGAGGCAGACATTCCAGGGGATTTGAGTAACCTGTACGGCTCTACAAGTGAAAGGTGTGCAGTCCACTTCTTTCTATTCTTTCTTAATCTGTGCAAACAGATCGTGAACCCTATGTGATATGTTCGTGCATAACTGTCTTAAAGGCGTTACCCCTAGTTCTTAGATAAACATTCAGGTTATTAATAATTGTGTAATGTTTTCATTGCAGTTCGCGAAATACTCACCTACAAGTGAGCACTGTGCCACATTTAACTGAGAATGAAGACGAAGGTTGGTCGTGGATTGACGAGAAGCCATCTCCCGTCAAGTCTCCAGTTACGAGTAGGTGCTTTTGTGTTTTTTTTCCTGGGGCGTTGTTACTGTATTTTATTGCATACTGCTTTTGGCTGTTGTACCATTCTGGCTAATGGTTTCATGCAAAACTCTAAGGAACTCCCCATAAACGGATGCTTATAACGAGTATACATGGCAGCGATTGTCATAAGCTGTTCTATTTTTTAAGAGTATCGCATTGGCTAATGTTCCACTTCCTAACTGGTCGTTGTTTTAGTACTTGATGTTTCAGTCTCAATGAGTCTCAGTCGTATTTTTGGATAGCTATACTAGTATTCAGAAGGTGTTTTACACCAGCAAATCAGACATCCCGAGACTGGGACCAGTTTTCGTCTGAGCTTAACGAACTTACTTTGGACGAAACTAAAAGTGTGGATTGCTTCCAGTTTCCTATTAGTTGAACAAGGTTCATGCCGTTTTCTTGTATCTCATTTGTTCCTCTGTTCTCACTTCTACTACTGCGATAATTCGACATTCAAAATTAAATTCATACGGATATTATGCAAGCTTTATTTCGTTATACGCTGTAGTTGACCGTAAATCCTGGCTTGCGTGCGTGTTATACGCTGGTCTGGTCAATGTGATTCACCTTACACACATGGTGAGATAAAGCTAGACACGTGTAGGTAATATCGCACAGACGGCGCCTCCCAGACGTGGACTAGTATGTGCTTATCAATCCTGATTCGTTGCACTTTAAGTACACACATTCGCCTCTCTGTATTTTTTGCTTAAATAACCTTTGCTGAATGCCGTTGGTTCTTTGATGTGTTGTTTATCATACTACTTGTCTCACGATCTCATCTGATTGGTATCCTGTTCATGAGCTCATCTAGCATTGCAACCCTTGTCGCACTGCCCTGTCTCCTGAGTATTGATTGTTACTAGGAAACCGCATTCACGTTGCAGAGTCGGTGACGAGGCAAGTGTTTGTACCCTACTATCCCACAAGCTTTCCATGATCGCGTATGTTTTTCAATGGGTGTGCGCTGTCAGCATGTTATCTCCTATAGCCCCATGATGTCTCAACCTTTACGGTTGTTCTGGTATCTACTAAAGTTTGTTGTGTAATCAGTTGATTTGCTTGCCTCCTGTATTTCAATGTACTGTCCGCTTAGGAAGCACTCCGCTCATTGAAACGTGACAGGTAGCCGCAACTGATGTGGCTTACATCCTTCCCTGCTAGCAGCCGTTTCTAACAGCTGCTGTATTAATTCCTTTGTGCTGGACCAAACCTCTATGACTCGATCGTTCTGCTCTGCATGTGCTACCCAGGGCACCACGCGATCAGTTATACACAGATATTGTTGTCTCTTCAGTTAGATAAGGCCAGATAAATGTAAAACCATAAGGTGTACGCACAGGCGTTTACGATCACAGATTCGTCTGTCTGAGACGTCCGTTCTGTGTGTTAATCGATGAGCATTCTGCTTGAATACGTTAAACTGCATCACCCTTCTGGGACAATTCAAAGTTAGGTGTTCCATCGATTTGCTGGTTCATGTAATCCTTCTCGTTAACAGAGTCCAATGCTCACAGTTATGAGACAATTGGTCGGATGGAGTGCTTTTGGACAACACGCGGTGGCGTTCATCAATAAGGGAGGTTTACACTTTTCAGACACTAACTTAAGAGCCATCTGCTACTTGATGTTGATGCTTTACTTGAAAAGTCGTTTCTTGATACGGTGAACTGGTCTTTTGGTATCTTATCTTCTGGAACCTTAACTTATTGGTCCGGTTTGTGAAGCTGAATTGAACGCCTGTATCCTGAACGGTATTCATCTCATCTATGTTATTGAGCACATACGTATATCTTAGTCGGATGCATCACTGCGCTTACGTTTGCCTTCTTAGCATTAACCTTACTGGTGTTTTCTCAGTTAGTGAATATCATATGGTTCGGTAACTCTAATGCAACTGCTAACGCGTCTTCACTGTACCGTTATGCCGGATTATCTGCAGAAATGTTCTTATGCGTCTACGAACTAGTGGTCCATTCCTCTTGGCAATCTGTTTGAGCAAACCTAATCTCGCAAACAGCTACCTTATTCATTTGCTCCAGATCTGTATCCTCACCAAATATACAGACATAATTTGTATGCTGTGCATCCAAATAACTGCATCACAACGTGTCAACATTTTACTAAGCACACGCGTAGAATGTTTTGTTACCAGAACTCTTCCTAAATTAAGAGTCCAAAGTCCGTGGCGCGTTAAAATATTGTGTGTGAATATTCAGCTTGGATAATGTTTTAGCACGAGAAGGCTTCATAATCAGTTTGTCAGCTGTCAGTAGTGGTAATTTCTCTGCCACGGTTTTTGTTTGCTTGACATTCTCAGTTCGTTCCACAAACCACCTCGAACATTTTCCTGTAACAACAGTGATGGACACCGATCCTTCATTGTACTGCAGATATTGGAAGTAGAAGGGTTATGATACTGGAATGGTCATAAATTTTGCTCTATGAAGTAGCTAAGTAGCCGTTTGGGTGTATTTTTGTAAAATTCATTTGTTATTGTTCACTGTAGGACGGCTTTAAGCAGATGTTCATAAGATTTTGACCTCACATTTAACCTGTTTGCCAGAAAACAACGATAGTGACTCTGCCGTATGTAGAAGAGATCGTCTCTCCAGGACTAGAACATTTCGGCCATACAAACTTTGCAGGTAAATATACGTCAAGTACATCATCGTGGCTGTGATAAAGTTTGAATCTGTGAACAGAAGTTGTTCGACGTATGATTTCCATTCAGTGCAGCACGCACCAACCTATGGCAAGCTTTTCTGCGCGTGGTACATGGCCGTGAGACAACGTTGTAATCTACAGCTGCTGTAAAAGTAGATAGAAATATGACGATGTGGAGTAACGTAGGTTGTATCTCCCCAATACAAAATCAGTGTTTATTTCATACAAAACAACAAACTTGTGCGATATGTGCATCTCCGTAGTATATCTAGTGGGCTACAGGATTAACTTCTTATAAGCGTTAATTGTCAGTTCAACACTAACTTGTATAGATCACAGTGAACGGGGGATACGATGGTTAAATTATTTATGGCTGTTCTATCTTCAATCCTGTCTATTTGTATTTAGGTATCGTATGTCGTCGACTTACGTACTGTGCATTCTAACTTTAAGTACACCTTTGTCGTAATTGCTATTGACCTGCTAGTAGTAATACGGAATTATCCCTCGAACACACAGACACTGTCCGGCGTGTTGGATATCTATCTCTCCCGTAAATCGCGACTGCCTTATAAGATGGTTTCGGGCTGGATATTTGATGTTTCCTTACTAGACGAGATGACATCACCAACGCGATATAATTTGGATCGAGTAGTTTGGATGTTCGCAATTCTTCGGTTTCATTCTTTCCATGGCGACATATGTAGCTTGCCACCTTTGTTTACAAATCGGTGTGATGTACGTCGACCACTGAATTAACTGTTGCTTCAACTCGCTGTAACCAAGGCTGTGCGTGGTTGACCTTGGGACACCGTATATGTTTCACGTGATGACTTCTTTTCAGTTCTTCGGTATGCGTCTGCGTTGCGAAGCCTGGATGTGTGATCCAATCCTATATGATAAGTGTAGTAAATTATGCACTTTCGTATATCTAGGTCAAAACGGTTGTTTGATGCAGAGAAGTGGGCCATGCCAGTGGCGGCTGCTTATCACGCTCCCGTTGGGGGACATTTGTCGGCTTTCAAATGTTTCTATCTTTTGCTGTCAGCACGCTGAACTCACTGGAATTGTGTTGGGTTGGACAAACTAATCTGTCTCATTTGTTGGGTTCCGAAAGAAAATGGTGACCGAATAAGTCGTGCCTATTCAACAAAGGTGACGTAGACAATCAATACGGCAAAAATATTTGTTCGCATTCCGTTTGGTGTAGATACGAACAGTCCTTCTGGGATTGCCAGCCTTTGTAGGCTGTGGCGATTTGACACGAAGGTCTATCTATGTTGTATTTCATCACGTTCGCCACACAGCCGATTTCATCCTCTTTTGCACTCCTTGAGAAAAAGTAATGTGAACGTGGTTTGCCGAATACTTGGTTCGCCGGCTTATCGATCTGATTACAAGCTTGCGAGTCTGCCACAGTTTTGCCTGACGATAACATACTTTCACTATCCAATTCTATTAAACACTTTGACCTTCCTACACTAGGCTGTACTGGTGAAACGGAGCATTGGGAACTTGGGCTATCCCGTCATTTTGTCCAGACATTAAATGAAGTGGATGTTCTTCAAAAGAGTACTTGTAAGATCTTACCATTGACGATATACTTGAGAAAGACCAACTCACTCCTTTTAAAATGTTACCATATGACGACGTATATTTGCTCTATCTTTTGGCTAAGTGGATAGCGGACCACAGTACACTAACTCACTCCTTTCAATTTGCTACATAACAGTTCATGTGTGAGCTGAACCACCATCGGTTTGTCCCCGTTAATGTCATCATTGAATCACTCATCTCCCGTTTCTCATGCGCATCCTCTTCCAACCAGTTTCATTTGACGATGTTTTAACCCTTCAGTCTACTTGTACATTACAATCGATTGCCAGTTTAGTTGTATTCGTCGGTCATTATGGAGAGCTTTGTGAAACTTTATGGATCACATGAGGGTCACATGTAGGATCGGAGGGGATTGTTAACAGGATAAATATGTGGTATTTACCAAAGGACACTGATTCGCCACAGAACCAAACAGTCACCGGATGAGTGCAGACACTCCGAACCGGAGACATCCTTTTCACATTTGGTCGAACCAAGTAAACGGTACTGATTACATTTGTCCATTTTTCCTCCAACAGTGCGTGAACATGTTTAGCGGTCGGGTTTGTGCTTCCGTGACATCTGGACACTGAAGCAAACGATTCTGGGTCACAACCGTCCATGGTTATGTAGTTATCACAAGTTTTTGTCATTTAGTCATTCTGTTTATTGCCTTGAGTCCTTATGAATAGCTTCATGTGATAACTTTATGAATTAAGTAGGCTGGTTTATAGTGAGTGCGAATTTTGTTCTGGTTTTCCGCTTCTGACTGATATGATCACTCAGCTGAACATGTGTGCCTGTTGAACTGGATGTATTTCATTAGCATGTCACTCACTACTGTTCTTTCTCCTGCAGTTCAGTTCACTTATGGGGATTCTGGCGCGCGACTTGTCTCATAACACTGATTGTGATATTCGCGTGCGATGTAGTATTGTACACACTGACAAACGTATCGCAGGATGTGCGGATAAGCTACTTTTTAAACTTCAGTATGAAGTCGTCTATTATCGAGGTAGGTTAATGGTAATGATACGGATGTTTGGGTTAACAGTATCGAAACTGGCTTCTGAAGTTTCCATCTGTATCGGTCTCCACCGGTCATGTGACCAGAATTACACGGTATCAACATCGACCCACTCAGTCGATGCTCGTGACCCTTAGTCTGCTGGCACGTTCACGTTTGATCACAATTTATGTCACTCTTACCAACTGCAGTACGTCGTTGATTAACACTGACGCTTAGCTATCATAAAACTATGAGAAGAAGGACTTGTGGTTTTGAGATGCAAGACAAAGGACGTAAACTGGATCGACAAAAGCGACTGTGTTGGGCAACAGGGTGCTTTCCACTTGCACACAACTGAATTATAACTGAAAGTAAAGTGATTTACTTGTGACTCTTAATATCCAGCTTTGTTAAGTGTCCTTGTTACACGGACAACGGCGGCAGTCACGTCAGCGAAGCAGATTAATAGTTATCTCCAGTCGAAAATATCTAGGTGACGGAAACCTTCAGTCTGAGAAAAGAATAAGACTTAACTCACTGATGGATACTTTCATTCCTTTCTGCTAAGTCGTCCATTGATCACTTCATCTTCTTCACTTAGGGCTCAGCAGAGTAAACGGTATGGTGAATGATTGACTGACTAAATGTATGACTTGCTCGTTTTAAATTCCAAGGTTTAAATGAATGAGTTCGATCGATCCTTATGAAAAAGGTGATTCTCAGTCTTATTTCTTACTCGCGGATGCACTTACCTATCTTTTAGATCCCCCTCTCAGGCAGTCCACGGTCGAAGACAGCAGTGATGGTTGGGCCTGGGATAGTGCGAACGAGAGTTTCCACGAAGCTAATGGTGTGACCGCACGACGTTCAAGTACGCACGGGCGCACCCGCAAAAACAGTTGACTTGCCGATCATTCCTACTGCAACGCCTAAACGTGGTTTGTGGGGCAAACAGCGCGCACAACCACGGTGTTTCTTTGTGAGAACATCATGTGTGTTCGGTCCGTTTTTTGGGTTCTATCCTTTGATACTTCTATCTTCTTCATCCCATTAGAACAACTCTCTCTAGTTATATCCGATCATTTTTCAAACAATAAAGCCTCAGTATTCGCTGTACTTCGCATTGATGGTGTCTCGTTGCTTGACAATTGTGATATTTTCTTATCGATTATCCCCTTTCTGCTGGCCTATACAATTTTAAGGTTTTTCCTATGATTTGCCTGTACTGCGATTTCTCTGTCTTTTGTCATTCCCCCAAATCCCTTGTATGCCTCCAACAATCGATAACATCATATGTCTTACCAACTGGCGACGTATTTTATTTGTATGAATGCACATTTTGCGATTGAAACTGGTTCATATCGATTGCCGAATCCGATCGTTTTCTCCCATTACCTCCGGGAACTTCGTTTCATTCGTCCCAATTAAATTTTCTTCCTTTCTTCTGTGTATTATTTCATCTCTCGGGTTTATCATTGGGAATACATTTCATGATGACTACGGCGTAAACACGAGATGGATGTCGTTATGCTTCGTTGACCGTTTCGTGGTTATAATTCGCTGACAAGTTGCGCACATAACGTACTCTGTTCGTTGTACTGTCGCCTTGTGATTTATGTACGGCTCTGACTCGGTTGATATTGTCTGTTTTATTTGACTCGTCTTTTTACTTGTACAAAAGAAAGAATCCTGTTGTTCAACGGACAACCTTTCAAAGTTGCGGCGAATTTTTGTGAACGCTTTTCTGTTGTCAGAGGTAATGCAGATCAAATAATCTGTTGTATTGCCCACTTGTTCGGTTTTCATCTGAATTCTCCGTCTATTGTCTGGCGCCGTTTCTGTTTTTGTGTAGAAACTGTGATAGGATATTGTCGTGAGGATATTTGTCTAATGCTGACTGGGTACACAGGGATGTATGCATGCAAGTTACAAACAAATAACCTTGGCATCGTTTCTCTTAAGATGAGTAAGGCTGTCTGGTGTTGAGCGCAATTTGTTCAGTTCATCAGACTGTATGATGTTTTAAATACCAAAATTAAGTAAACACCTGTTTTTCCTCTTTTTCAACAGAAAGTTTTATGATATTGCAATTTTTCATTTATCAAGTTTTTCCGCATTTTCTGTTCAAGAACCCTTACTATTCAGATGTTTTTAGCTGCTTGCTTAGCTCGAAATTTAGGTTATAAACGTGTAATCATCAAACCAGTTGATTGCTCCGATGCGTGATTTTTGTGAGGTGTGATGACAGCCTTTTCGCTCCCAATCTCTACTCCTTTATGTCGTCGACTCGTTTGGTCGCACAATGCCTCTCATGGCATTCTGGAGCTCAGCTAACAACTCAGTGGTAACGATTAAAATTTATTTCCAACTACGGTTGATATTTAGTGAAACCTGGCGGACACCACATTGCTAAATCGCTGAGAATGACAAGCGATTTTTCGTACCGGTCTAAATAAGTTCAACCTTGAGGTTATGGCTTGAGTTGGAGTTAATAAGGTGGGTGATGGAAAAATCATACGAAACTGATAAAAGACCGGGCCGGTAAATCAAATTGGTCATAACTACTCCTAAATTCCATCTTGTTCACAATTATTGTATTCTTTCATAAAATATTACCTGTGACGAGACGTCAAAAAATTCGCTCTAAACTTCGAACCTACACACAGAATATATGGACACAGTGTACTACAAACATTTCCGTTGGACTCGTTTCTTCACAGATTCTAAATTAGGTCAACTATTGTGTCATGTGTTCCGTGATATCCGTGGTATAAGTAGTTCGGTTTTGTGGGTGTCCAACGGACTATACAACACAGTTGGTGATATCCACCGGTTTATTTTTTCCAAGAAGCACAACTCCGCTATTGCTTCACCTAATTGAATTTCGTGAATATTCCTTCCCGGTGGCCTTTGTTCGATCTCTCGTTTAATGTTACCTTTCGACTGCTAATCTTTATCGACTAATGGCGTCCTCTCGATCACCCAGTTGGCTTCAGATACATAATTGTCAACTTCTTGTTTATTTAAAAAAGTTTGGGGATTTGGGTTATTGCCGATTGAATACCACTCACACTTGATCGCAACCTTTGCATTCCGGTAAGCCTTGTGGCTGGCCCACTTTAATAGAAAGCACTAGATTCGAATTTCTCTCTTACTAGAATTCATCAGTATTGCATATCCTGGTTGTGAGCATTTGCTTCAAATAGCCGTCATTACATTCCGTAATTTTTAACTGTGTTGATTACCTACGTTCTCTTGCTAGTGTCGCTGTTAATGTCACCATAGCTTGATGTGGTTGGTCACGGCTCGAAATTTTTGTTAGCCTTTTTTGCTAATCTGTTTCCTGGTATTCGAGTTTGTCACTTGATACCATGCACGTCTCGGCCCGTGCACGGAAGCAATGGTTATTTGAGCACACTGTACACTGGCGCTTGTTTGAACTTTAGACATTTAAAACGCTTCTGATGTTGAGACATCTCCCAACTTTGCACCAGACTGCCTTACTGAGACTCATGGCATCATGCACCAACAGTTTGTAATTTCCGTCGGGAAGGACACCTTTGCAGGTATAAGGTTTCCAAAGTCAAGGACAAGTGTACATCGTCACTACGGACTGCCGATCATGCCATGGAGAAGTGAATTTTTGGTCTACAGTATAGTAAAACAATTCAGAAAGGTGGACGAATAACCTTCCTGGATGTGGCGTTACGTTGTCGTGCACGCGGTTCAGTTCAGAGGGTTATTCACAGGAAGGGCACTTGGAACGGCCAGTATACTCACTTTTTCAGTTACGTACCCCTCAAACAGATGAAAAACCTTGTTCGTAGTTCAACGTACAGAACTAAGAGAATATGCACCGATAACATGGTTGCGGCAAAAATGGCATTTTTACGACGGTTATTCGCAGAGAACTCCTATCTTGTAAACTTCGTTCGTAGACATGGTACTAACAGGACCGACAGTTAATCTCCCATCTGCGGAAAAGAAGTTGGTTTACATGATGCTGGACTACAAGGACGAGGTGTTGGCTGAACTGGTGACTCGTAGAATAAGTAACGCAAATGAAATGACCTACAGTGAGGCACAGCTACGAATCTCGTTCAGATTCGATACGGAATTCCACGTACAACTCAAAGATACGTTGCTTAAATGTGTAACCTCATTGTGTGTTTACTCTTTTACATGTTCCCTCCACTAGGGCAGGTTACGTCGGTCGCAGAACCAGGCTTCTTTCCCGGAGGATACGTGAACACCACCCCCCATGGCTGACTAAGGGCGAGGTGAAGTCCATTTCCAGTATAGTTCCGACTCACCTTGTTAACTCAGGGCTTTTCAGCCTATTTACTGCTCGCCCAGTCGTCAATCTAGAGGAGTCTAATTTCGTATTCTGGCCATCGCGGAAGCGATCGGAATTCGGTTGCGCAATCCACAGTTGTGCACTCAGAAGAAATTTGTACAGATCCTATGGTTACCATGGCCTCTCGTTACCGACTCGGCATCTTCGAAGGTCAATTTTATCACCTAATTGCCCTCCAATTCACAACCGCGTGACGTAATTATGTGACTGATTGCTTTTGGTTTTGCTCGTTCGACAACCATGGTGATGTAAAATGTAATCTAGTTGGCTCGGTGATGAATTACCGAAAACAGACTGTTCGCCAAAACGCCTTTTACTTCTAATTTGGATTGAAACCGGATTTCGAAAACCACACTGCGGTTGTGTTAACTGCGTTCGTTGGTCTGATTGAAAGAACGAATTACCAAGTTGACGTCAATGCACTCAACTGTCTGCTCTCATCGAACGTTAACTGTCTGAACTCCGCCCAGTTAGGTTGGTTTCACCAATTTGCTGTATCATTGTGGCGCGCTTTGGCTGGGCGAACAGTTAGTGATTTGTACCATTTCCACAACACTTGATCTCTCGAATTCAGTCAGAAGTAGCTTCTTGTTATGTTTACGCCGCAAAAGAACTGAGCCACAATTCCAAGTGGCAGAAAGCGCTATCGAATTCATTCGGAATATGCTGAGAAACTGTAAAAGAGCATGAGATTTCAAACTGTTTGAAGGATGATACCATTTTCTGCACAGCTTGCGTGTTGTCGTTCATGTTGCTTGCAAACTCAAGGGAAGATAATAAGATTCACAATGTGCAGACACGATATTCCCTCGGAATACCAACCCTCCTTCGTTGAATGTGATGTTTTACTCACGATCGCAATTACAAATCACCTAGAACTGGAAACATTTCATTTGGAATAGTGGAGAAGGTAACTTCAACTGTGAACTAACAACCAAATCATACATATGCCCTAA
>JTDE01022092.1:0-10758 GCA_014338405.1 Paragonimus skrjabini miyazakii
TTTTCTTGAGCTTTGTTGGTGTATTGAATGATGAATCGTTTGCCTGATATTTTCGTAGTTCAAGTTTGAATTTTGTTTTTCAACTTTAACCTCTCTAGAGTGCATTAACATGCTCTCCTATACTGAAATATTTCTTGCATTACATTGTACATATCGTTCTTGTCAGTTTAGATCTTGTCATTGCAATCTCCCTCTCTCTGTTTATTTTCCGAGAGATAAGGGTTTTCTTTTCATGCTAGCCATTCAGTTGGCTCACCAGCATTGACCGGCTGGACACAAAAGCCTCACTCACGCATCTACTAGTCTCATTCCTTTGGGTTTACACCGGATACGTGGTGTGTGAGTGGAATCGCATGTGGTGCAACGCAAGTCACTTGGGGTGATGGTTTAGAGCGCAGGTGTCCTTTGGCTTCGGTCACCGTGACACGCTAATCCGTTTCGGATGCCGCCAACCGAACACTTTTCTTGAAGATAGGGACGACTGTAGCATAGCCCCAACCGGATGTGGCCGAAACAACGCTTACATAATGACACGTTTAGCTTCTTGACTAAGACTGGGAGTCATTCTTTAAAAAGGTCGGAGGAAGTTCTTCTGGGTCAGCCGCCTTGTTACGTTTCAGATGTCTAAGTTCTCGCAAGACTGAGGCTTCGGATGAACGCAAAACGTCAAGGAGTCAGGAAACACCCAAACAGTAGTCAAAAGAAATCAGCGGCGCAGACGGCCAGTTGAATTGTGGTTTAAAGCGCTTCACTTAGCATTCCATTCGCAACCGTGAATGAGTTCACGATCAGCTTCACAGACTGTCTACGTCAAGTCTAATATCTTGCCGGGGGGTGATTCGAATGGGTTGGAATAACTCCCAGGAATCACTAGATGAGGCGTATCATTCCATCTACACTGTGTGCTCTAGCCACTACGCACATCGGTAGACTTTCTGAGTTTAAATTTGGCTGTTTTGTGAGCGGGATTGTGCTTACATCCAGAGGAAGTTTTCTGGCGGGCACCAGGAAGGTTGAAAAAGAGACCTGAGATCCAGTAACTGGCAGACAAACAGATAAGTGTTACACGAAGAAATAAACGGTTTACATTGTACACTGCGGATTCGCGCACAAGCGTCTACACCTCTAAATGGTAGATTAATAAATCTAAGGATCAGCAACGTCTTCCAGTTTTCACTGTTCAAATTCATTCACTTGTGGACATCGCAGTGAAGATCTATAAGAATGAACTGCAAATTCAGCACAAACAATCACGTCGCCAGAGTCCAAGAAATTGCCCGAGGTGGATTCACTGTCCATGATGCAGCCTCGTCAGCGGTAACGGACAGATAGGTTGTTTACTCGAGTCCACGCTTGATTAGGCGACGGGAATCACCAGCAGACCTGTTGGCATTTGAAATGTCAAAAATCAGCGCTCGTCAGGAATAGGTCGCGGTCTGCAGAAAACTGTAACAGAAGTTCACTGCAATCAACGTGGCGATCAGCCACGAAAGGGTGATGATCTAAAAAACGTTCATCAATTGTTAGATTGTCGTACAATCAGATCTCAAGCCATCATGTACGTGTTAAATGCAATCCCGACGTCGAGATTAGGTCTCTGAAAGGACGCACGTAAAATCCGTATTATGAGTCAACAGACAGTGAAAGGAGTTGTAACACAAAGCTACGGTCTTGAATGCGGGTTTCACTACAACAACAGACATCGATGACGACCGATTTCAGTGCGCGAACTGCTGATCAACTTACATACGCGTTCGGACGTTCAAAGTGGCTCGAGATTCGAAGTTTAAGCAATCGCCTAGACAGGTTGCCTGTTGGTAATGCTCTGAATTGCAGATACCTAACGATGAAGTCAGCATGTGTTGATAAATAAACAGTAACTACCCGAGGGGAAGCTGGAGTAGGGAAATTTGAAAGAAGAATGGAGAGCACGATGGCGTCGGTGCAGTAGAGTCCAGTCTGATAATACCACAGCTAGGTAGCGAATGTGGGAGAAAGTGAAGTCGTGGATCAGTTTTCAACAACAGACAAGTTATACAAGCATAATTCTTCACGGTTGCTCCAGCCGAAGCAGGGTTAAATTGAGGGCTCCCACCAGGTGTCTAGTTGAGAAAGTTAGCCCACAAGACAAATGGGTGAAGCATTGGAGGCTATTGACTGACAACAGTTCGTGCGCCCCTTAAACACAGATCAAACATCTCATACTGACTCTAAAACAGACACACCTCAATAAATATATTTGAACGTCAATAACAATTGATTGCATTCCTATAGGTTTTTCGGGTAGTCCCTTTCGACTAAAATTATCTATTATTCAACAGTTCAGCAAGTCGAAGGCACTCCGAAGTTGAAGTGAATTTGGTCGAGAAGATCCGCAAATACAGTGGGATCGGAACCACGAAATCTCTCATCTACCTCCATTTACCGGAAGTAGGTGACCAAATCGATTAGTACGCCCTTTGAATAGGGTCATACCATCAATGCTAGTCGGTATAACACTCGTATGCGCTAGAGCTGGTGACCACCGCAGTTAATCGTACGTTCCCAATGAGATGTGTACACGGCTGATCGAGACATGATGCCAAAACACCATGTGTCCAGGAGCCTGTAGGGTTCCGCGGGGTCAGTCCGAAGCTTTGGTGCTCGGGGAACATTCACCACATCGCAGTACGACTAAAGGTTTTATGTGGAGCCACTTATGAGATCCAACTGCAGATGCGTTACTGTCCTCTACCATCCATGATTATTAATTCGTGATCCAACCTACAGTTGACCTTCAGGTGAAGCGTCATTCCTGAATCCGTAGCTTAGAGATGCTTCCGGATACCCGAGTACCGTTAGTTCCAGTAGGGAACTGCACGACTGCCGTTCGTTCAGCTGCGGTCCCAAATGTTCCCATGGATGTCTAAGGGAGCTGGTCAGCACGGAGATTAAGGAAAAATACCTGCCCCACAGTGTGTATGAAATCTGCGAACCACTTGAACTCGACAATCACTGATTCTGGGCAAGACTGTGCGAACAGAAATTTGCTAGGCATAAAGCTTGTTTATAGCATTTAATAAATTCAACCGATGACGGCTAAATGAGTTTCAAAATTGTCTGTAATCTCCATTATTACTTTTGAGAAGTTTCCAACTCTGCAAACATCATTCATAATCGTTGGTTTCTCTACACCGTGCAATTCAACAGCATACTGACGAAATGACTGCGATTTTAATGGACAGGTTTATCTACCTCCTAAACTTTGTTGACTTGCCACATTGGCTTTCGATGACCATCTACCACACAGGTCAATCATGTATGCCGTAATACAAACACAAACAATATCTAAATCCCGTCGGGAAACGCAGGTAGAGGCCACATAAAGGCATGATATCTGAAAACAACAAAAATTCACAAGGAGTCTACCAACAGAACAATAAATAAATTTTCAGAGTGAGGCACGGAAATCTACAGAGTGTGTCCTTTGTGAACAAAGAGACTGTAGTAGGTGCCCGTGAAAAACATTCTCTACATGAATTACCAAACCAAACAAACAACGTGTACAGAAAGACTTAATCAAGGCGAGTAATATGGGAGAAACCAGTGGAAGCTGTACGAAGCACCAAATATCTATCCGAAAATTAAGTGAACTCACTGAATTCTTCCACCAAAAGACGAATGGCAATCGACTGCGAGAACAGTACTGCCACGTGAAGCGGTGTTTGGCCCTGAACAAGAAGGCAAATTGGCCAAAAAATGAGAGAAACGGCAGACTTCAACTGAACAGTCGTAAAGTGGTCGCTGATGAAGCAAATTACAGTAAGACCAACACACATCTGGCAGACTTGCTCAACACCTAACTACATATTTCATGAAGATTGCATCTACTGTAGGCATATGAACACAGATTTTGAGAGGCTCGATGTACTGACCTACTTGTGTCAGTCCTGTACAGCTTGCCTACCACAGTGATTGAGGTCGCCTAGAAACTAATCCGTCCGAATAAATCGGAAATAGCAACAGAGGTAAAATCATACACTAAGCAGCAATAATGCACGAGATAACATAAATGGTGCTGTTAATAAATACTGGACGGCGATACGTACACTGATATCTTCACATCAGTTACATTCAAGCTAAGCGCTTCCAGAGTAAGAGTACAATATTACATCTTTAAAGCCACGTTGAGATTAGTGCAACTAATCACAGATACTGTTGAGCGCTACAGATACCCGTTTTTTTTCTTCAACTGACAGTAAAACTTATTAATTTATATCATATCTACTACTTTGGTATGGAAACCTCTTCACAGTCTTGAATGATAAAAATAAGACAAGTTGTTCATCAACAATAGTAGCAGTACATTAATGATTCATGCTGATGTTTATTTGCCATAAAACGCCATGAACGGAAGAAGAACCAGCTCTAGCTAGGAAAAAATAAAGAGGAGAGACTTAATTACTAGAAGGAACTATTTAAAACAATTTGTTCCCTTTATGAATTTGAATAAGGCAACGAGAAGACGTAAATCATGTAATGTTTTCCGGAGTAACATTTCGTACATTCTGATCACACATGGACATGTAACTAATTTTAAACATTAAGATAAGCTTCCATAGAGCGGAAATAATGGCTTAAGGGATTAGACAGACAGACAGACAGACAAGGAGATGAAGATTAAACAAATGGGGATGCTGACTACTTATTTGTTTAATCTGCATTTCCGTGTCTGTCTGTCTAAACACTAAAGCAATTATTGTCGCTCTATGGAACTTTATCTTAATGTTTAAAATTAACTACATGTCCATGGGTGAACAGAATGTAAGAAATGCTACTCCGGAGAACATCACACGCTTCAAGTTTTCTCACTGCCTCATTCAAACCGTAGAAGGTTCAAGAGGCACTGATCACAAGATGCCGTATTCATGGCCTTAGGCCTATTCCGAATCGTAGCAGCGTTGGAATACTGGTGACCTTCTGCACTGCTTACGGTGTCAGAGTTGAGATAGGAAAGTAAGTAGCCAAAATGTTAGTATCGGAGTCTCGATAACTGACCACTACTGATGAGTAAGTTGGGTCCAGACTAGTAGGCAGAGTAATCCGGAAGGTGTGTTAAGAGTTTTCAAACTGTGTTCAAGAACAATTTTTGTTGACGTTGCAACTGCCCTGGTAGTCAGCATCCCTATTTGTTTAATCTTCATTTCCGTGTCTGTCTGCTTAATCCTTTAAGACATTATTTCTGCTCGATGTAACCTTATCTTAATGTTTAAAATTAGTTACATGTCCATGTGTGATCAGAAAGAACTATGTCTAAACATAAACAACAAGGCGCCTACACTTTATTAGCAAACAACCAAACTGTGAGTACAAGCAAGACATCATCAGAAAGACAACTTCCCTAAGGTTTTTACTGTCCCTTTTCATTAAGTGCACTTTACAGACTTTCCACCACAAATAACACTGACAAACAATAGCAATATTTGGGCAGTTGAGCTATACTGGTTACCATTAAGCCTGAAACACAAGATCATCGAATCTGCAAGTCGCAAACGCCATAACCCAGAAAGCAAACCCGAACTACAATGATTGACTTCATTACTTTGGGACACGTCACCATCTGTCTACCAACTTAACCCACCCACCCCCCCATCCGCCATAGCAGTAACAAAAAGTACTCGATGTGACAAACGAAATAAACAGTCAGCCGAGTGAAGAAGAGAAGATAGTTAGAGTGTAAAGTACGGAAAAGGTGAACGTATCGAATCAAGCGTGCTGAAAAGTACGTTAAGTTTACATTACTCACACTAATAGGCATTTGCCATCACATAACAGACAAAATCAACTGCGGGCTGAATAAAGTCAAACACTTTGAACTTAGACAGAATATGCAGTCTAGTGGCTATAAACAGCAAAGAGAATAAAAATAAAATAAACCTTTGTTGATGACAAATCTAGAGAAAAAGTAGTTGATGAATTGTAAGAAACTGAACTGAACTAATCAGATTTCACTGTATAGCATTTGTGACAGTACTTATCAGACAGAAGTGGAGACACGAGTTGTCAGGAAAAAATTGGTGGATAACTTACGTTCTACGCGAAACCGAGAAGAAAACGTCCGACATGAAACGAGAGAAAAAAGACGACAAGTATATAAAAAGCATTTTTGTGTGTGTGGAATAAAAGCCTAGTGGGTTAGGGTCCCTTACAACAATGGACATGAAAGAGTAGACGTAAAAACGTGCTTCAATAAATCGGCTTCAGCAATCTAATCAAACTGAAACCATAAACTGAATTCTTACGAAACAACTGAGCTAAGGGACATGCAATTGATGTACGATGAGTGGTCTCTTACATCACGTGCGACACCAATAACTGAAACTCGCAGGTTGGCCATTTGTTTGGTTGGTTTGAGGATCGGATAAGCGTGGGACGTGAACAAACTGCTTTCGGTAACATTATACATAAGAGAAACAGTAATTGTCCTGTTGACTTTAATCGACAAAGAAGGTGACAAAATGATGACAAAAGTAAATGTCAGAAGGAAAAATGTGAACTTTGAAAGAACAATTAGAAATAGGCTTGTGAACAAAATATACTGAATAATGACAGCCTGATGTGAATTGATTGTGCTACAATTTTCAAAAATTCACAGTTCTATTCAGAACCCGTGCTATAATGACGTACCTAAGAGAGCTTGAATCTCATTTAATGCAAAAACATGACAACTGTCAGTAAAATTACACAAAACTAAAGAACATGATAGTGTTGAGCAAGTTTCAAGTGCGTTTAACATGGTGAGCTAATTGAACAGCATTATCTAGAATGCAACATGCTACTCCATGGTACACTGCTTAACTTGGTATTGAGAACAGATAAGGAAGAGTTTATGATGTCACTTTGTTAGCCGAGATTTATTGGGTTCGAATCCCCGTTAGTTATCTATCACAGAACTGAGAAGCCTGATACTTCGTTTCCGCATGACAACAAAAGTTGAAATGGATAACGACAACAAATATGTGAATTGTTTTTAATCTTTTAGTGTGAACTGCTTATAAATAATGTCGTTCACTACAAAATCATTTTCCACCATTATATAACAGTTGTGTACCAGTAACTACGCAGTAAGTGACGATCAACAGAATAGATAACATATGTTGATAGCGTACGATGAGTTGACGTAATCAGAACATTCTCCATAAAAACAAACCCATATCCTCAGTACTACAAAGTAAAGTTATATTATTTGTCGCATTGTCTTTGCATCGATCGGGTTTTATGAAAGTAAAATCCACTCCTCTGATGAAATAATTTGTGCATCTAGTGCCATGATTCTACTTTAAACGGGGGCGCCACACAACGAAATTTCGGTGTGGTTTAATGTATTTTTGCCATGACAGAGATTTACACTATAAAGTACACTTCCATAGTGCAACCGGGTTGACCACCGCGATGTTATCCTCACACCAGGTGAGACCGACTAATCACAAATATATGTACAACCAATTTGGTCTGTTAGTAATGTTCTCGTAGTTCGATCAAATGGAATGGAGAGTTAGCTACTACTTTCTAACTCCAAACCCGAAGATCAAGACTTTTCGGTCGAATAGAAAACTCCTAATTGAGTTAAAATTTGGAATTATATCTCCATAAATTAAATTAACGGAGACTTGGTTGAACATCACTTGTCTGGCCACACGATATTGGAATACAGACAGGCTTTCCCTCGACCCTTCTTGAGTTCAGCGTTTCTGTTTGAAGGGACCTGACTGAACAGCCTAGCTCAATATGAAACCTATGAACAGACGAGTCACGTTCAGCATAAGCCAAAACTCCAACTACTCATCGATAAAGAAAAAACAGTAACACAAAAACACCGCAAAACCGTCGAAGGCTGCTGCATCAATGAAAACCAACTACTTGTGGGTTATTAGTAACACAATTTATTATTTATTTCCGTATCGCAGCCAGCATGTGACAGTCTATGGATCGGATGGCCGTAAACCAAGCGACTAGCACGAGCATTACCACAGACTCAGTTACATCACACCGGCATGGCTGGAGCATAATAAAAGAATGGTTGAGAAATCAATCAGTGGAAAACAGAGAAAAAAAGTAGTGTTGACCCTAGTTACAGTAACTGTTTTAATATTCATGAGGTGGACATAAATTAACTTTGACTGCATCAACTTTCTGCAAAAAGATAGATTTCTCAGTCTTTGTCTGCATCCCAAAACCGCAATCAAAGATGAGTGATAGTCAAGTTATGGATATGGGTGAATAAGTTCCAACGGAAAACACCATGTTTGCTTCTGTTCGAATTATGCAAAACTGCCCAGCAAATTCCTCTCACGGAGTCCATTATTGTTTGTTGTGATGCCCACAGGTTGGTGTGCTGATCCGAGGTTAGTTGACCAAGTGTACGCTTGGTGAACCAGGTGTGTCCTCGCTTAATGGACACTATAGCTGTCAGGCCGCAGTGTTAGTGACCTGATCATAAACAACTGTCAGTTGGTTAAGTTTCTTGTAACAAGCTTTAGTTTTGCATTTGCGTTGCCTACGTCGTGACACGAAGATATGCACCGATTGAACTGTAAATAGGGGAAATTTTAACCCAACAGCCTTTGCAACCAACCCGTGAGAAGTTACAGAAAGAGCTTAAGGGTCAATATGTGCTATATTTGAGAAAGTTCGAGAATACCGTTATGTCGAAACGAAGACGATCCAAACGAAACTCACTCATGCTTTCTACTGACATTTAATCTTTTTTTTACAAAGAACATTTGTTGTTGATCGAATTATAAAGAAGACACCACTAAAAGGTGGGATAGCCGTATAAGTCTGATATGAGATGAACACTTCAATGAGTAGGATAACCAGAGTCATAACGCCCCAAGTAATCTGAGTTCAATAAACTCTAATAGTTCGAGGAGCTGAGAGATTCCATTTTATCAGGCCCCACGACGATTTATGTGCAAATAAATCACGTTTCAATTATTTTCAAACGACCCAGTAACAAAACTAATTGATAAGGATATGACATGAGAAAAAGAAGGTACGTTAGAGTGGCACGAAAGCGGAGAGAGCTAAACTGGTAACAGTGAAGTGTTCCAAGTTAGTTAAACGCTTAGAAGCGGAATCAATGAATTGGCTAGACCAATTAGACAAAGAACAACACTGAAACAGCGTAGACACACGCGTGATTAACAAACTCTGTTGAGTGCTAGTTATGAAGTCATAGTTAACTGCCCACCACACATCTAGATGATGTTAATTTTACCATTGTAACAAATTTCATCTGCGTGTCTAATTAGATTCTGATGCCTCAATTATTGTCAGTAAAATATGCATCACAGAAAACGTCTGAAGTACACCATGAAACTCGTTATTGTAAACTGGAGATAACAGATATTAAACAGCGGGGTTAAATTTAAAGTTTGGAGTTACAGAGCATGTAACAGGTGATGTTTGCTATTATGTACCACAAAAGGTTATGTGTAGGCTGTTACCCAGCTCGAATCAAAACGAGTGCGATCAAGATTATCGGGTTCCAGCCCATGGTCATCGGGTTGACTGCCGAATGTCAGTCATTAGGATATCGTAAAGATAGATAAACATCATCAAGAAACCATGCAACTCAATTGGATTCCAGTTCGCATGTTACGATTGCATTGATCAATTACCTATTCAAAACGGCCTTCGTCTGTACAAAAACCCACAGATGACCGCAGTTTTCCATCCACAGTGTCTGTAAAATACCATATTTTCAAACTACCCATAACTGTGGCTCATCTATCAATCACCATCAAGGAGATTCAAACTCGAATCATAAGTTTTAGAGCGTAAATTTCCAAGCTAATCTTTCATCTCCCCATTTGTGTAACCCTGCTTGAGAACAGTTCATGAACGCTATTCTGAAACGTTTAATCCGAAATATCATAAACAAAGACAGCAACCTTAAAAGCGTAAACTTCAGGTGAGGTGGATGGCTTACTGTTGTAAACCCTCCTAAACGGTACGCTGGTTCAATCTCGGTAGAGTGATGCGTTCTATACAATCGGATTCTCGTCCCGGTAATAATTCACACGAAATCTCGGTCCCGAATAGTACTGCGACTGCTCCCGTAATCACTCCCAAGGCAAGCCAAAAGACGCGTTCAAAATAAGAAGCTTTATTCCGCTACAAAACGAGGTGCGGCTAAGGCGACAAGTACAAAGTAGTTATGGAGCACGTCATGACCACACATTCCCACCACATCATGAGAAAGAGTTAGGATCGCACATGTGCATAGCGGTATAAAAAGTCTCAACCGATTTGAACAGTTCCGCTATTAAGGACTGAGTCAAGTGGTTTTTTTTCTTCTCACGATGAAGGCGCCCAGGGGCGGTCACAGGGTGGGCGCCCTAACACTTACAAGATATCGCGGAGTTTTATACAATGCATCGTATTATTACTCCGCCCACTGTGGTAGCATTACGACTCTAAGGGTACGCTGTTTCGATCTGACGGAAAGAAATCGTCGTTCTGATAATCGTGATCTGTTTACAATCCGTTGTGATTTGAGAGTCCCGTTGATCCCCAGAGAGGGAAACAGAACAAGACAATCCTTCACAGACTTTAGTGAACGAACAAGCAATCCAAACAGAACACGAGAGAGGCTATCGCACGTCGTTGCTTCCTTCTGATCATACAGAGACATAATTACTTACAAACATCACAACGAGCATCTACAATGCGAAAGTCGGGAATCAAGAAGTTAAGCTGAAGAAAACATAGGGC
>JTDE01022092.1:17892-29988 GCA_014338405.1 Paragonimus skrjabini miyazakii
CGATTGGTCAACTTCGCAACGGGAAGGCTGCAAGCGAAGATGGATTGCCAGGCGAAATCCTGAAGAATGGCGAGCCGGTGACGGAACGTGCACTGCTCCAGCCGGTCCACTCCATCTGGGAGCACGAGATGTCACAAGACTTCAAGGATGCTGTGATAGTACCTTTGTTTGAAGGTAATGGCAACAGACAATGCCACGATAGCTAACGAGGCTTTAGTATGCTGAGCTGCGCAGACAAGGTGCTTGTCAGAATCCTTTTGAACCGGCTGAATTCGGATATCTTAGAGGCCAATGTTCCTGAGGAGCAATGCGGATTCCGGGCGAATCGGAGTACTATCGACCTGATGTTCGCTGCTCGACAGCTTCAAGAGAAGTGCCGGGAACCCAACCAGCCCCTGTACGCCCGTTTTGTAGACCTCACCAAGGCGTTCGATTCTGTGAGCCGCAAGGCGCTGTGGACGGTGCTTGGTAAGTTTGGATGTCCAGGTAAGTTCGTCAATTTGATTACAATATTGCTTGTGGGCATGAGGGTGAAGGTACAGTCGTGTGGATCGACTTGTGATGATTTTGACATTGTCACTGGCGAGATGCAGGGTTGTGTCCTGCCCCCATCCCTATTTAGTCTATATTTGACTGCCATGCTAACAGTTGCTTTCCAGGGCTCTGAGGAGGACGGCGTTGAGGTAGAATACTGGACGGATGGGCGCCTACTGAATATTCGACTTTTCGGCGCCCCAATCCAGTTACATACTTCAATGATGCGCATACTTCTGTTCTCAGATGACAACGCGCTGTTTGCACATAGCGAAGACGAACTACAGCGACTGGCCACGGTTTTCGTGACCGCGGCATCCAAGTTTGGAGTGAACATCAACACAGGTAAGACATTTTCTTTCTTTCAGCCCTCGCCGGGTGGAGGTGCTGCTTGTGCACGTTGAGAGCTCGTGTGGCAAAGGCTAGTACTGCTTTCGGACATCTTGTAGGACGTGTATGGAAAAACCACAGCCTGAAGCCGAGCACTATGCTCATTGTCTATCGCCCAATGGTGCTGTCTATACTGCTGCACGGCAGTGAAACGTGGACATTGTATCAGCGGAACGTGCGCTATCTGAACCATTTTCATTTACAATGTCTAAGACGCATCTTGGGTATTCGGTGATCGGACACGGTTCCGAACACTTAGGTATTGCGGCAAGCGGATATGAACGGGATGGAAGTCTTGCTAATGTTGAATCAGCTTCGTTGGCTGGGTCACGTCCGTCGGATGGGCGATGACCGTATTCCGAAGCAAGTGCTGTATGGAAAACTGAGATCAGGTAAGCGAAATCCTGGTGATCAAAAGCGGAGATACCAGGATGCTGTGCAGGTAAGTCTTTCACGTTGTAAAATTGATTTTAGATGTTGGGAAGACTTAGCGTTGAGTCGGACTGCTTGGAGGAATATGATTCGGACGGGCGTCTGCGAGTTCAACGAGCAGCTATTGCGCGGCCGAGAACGAAAGCGCGCGGTATGCAAGGGAACCATCGGTGCCATAGGTCGTGGTGACATGACTATATGGCGTTGCGATGTGTGCGGCCGCGAATGCGCTGGCCGCCGTGGATTATTTGGTCACCAGCGTACTCATAGTGCACCGTCAGCGAAAAGACAACCAGTACGTTAGGCTCAGGTAGGTCATATCGGCATATTTATTCTATTTTTGTAAATTATTGCATCGACAAAGGCCATGGTCGATTGGCAACTAATCCACTCCTCTTTTCAGATACTGGGGTGTCTGTGATCTTCTACCTACCCTTTTCTTGAGCTTTGTTGGTGTATTGAATGATGAATCGTTTGCCTGGTCTTTTCATAGTTCAACTTTGAGTTTTGCTTTTCAAATTTATCCTCTCTAGAATGCACAAGCATGCATTCGTATATTGAAATGCTTCTTGTATTACATTTTACATATCTTTCTTCTTAGTATGGATCTTGTCATTGCAGTCTCTCTCAGTTTATTTTCCGACAGATAACGATTTCTTTTTCGTGCTAGCCATTCAATTGGTTAACCAGCATTGGCCGGCTGGACACAAAGGCCTCACTCATACACCTACTGGTCTTATTCCTTCGGGTTTACACCGGATACGTGGTGTATGAGTGGAACCGCAGGTGGTGCAGCGCAAGTCACTTGGGGTGATGGTTTGAAGTGCAGGCGTCCTTTAGCTTCGGTCACTGTGACATGCTAATCCCTTTCGGATGCCGCCAACCAAGATGTCATCTTGTCAGAATCGTGACGCATCCATGATTGACACTTGGCCTCATTAAGACTATCCTTAAAACGATGTAGTGGTACAGTCTCAAGAAGAAAGTATACCATCAAATGACCCTCAATGTGCGACTTGCTGTGACAATCACATAAGTATTACACACGACGATAAAAGGTCAAAATTCGAAGCAAACAGCAGTACTTATACGTTATTCTGATCAAAAGACAGAGAAAGCATATATTAGTACGCGTTAAACCATCCAGTGTTTGTTTCAGTACAGTAGTATGATTACACACGGGCCGAAATGTTGACAGCTCAAATCTATGTAAGACCAAATAAAGATTATCAGAACTCAAGAACTGCTTGACAGGAAGATACTACGGACACTGGTTTATCAATACTCGAGACCACGTTAAAAAGGGCAATATACAGACGAATATCGTATTCTAGAAGATGTCATTTAGTTAGTTTGTATTATCAGAGGCTCCAGAAGTTCGTCAAGCACGGTTGTCTCTCTTACGTTCTCTGGTATAGGGATCTTTGGTTCATATTGTAACTGCGACACTCAAGTCAATAAGTCCCGGTACTCAGATTCTCGAACGGAATTTCTTATACCCTCGGTGCACTCACACCTATGGCGGTCATGATTGAGGAACACCGCTCACTCGTCCTAACTATCTTTTGATAAACACTAATTTTTCATTATTTAGGGAACAAAACCACTGTTTAATGAATCTTACACTAGGATGCCTAGTAGTGTGATATATTTCAGCTTGAGAGAGCTGTGTGGAGAAGGCTCACGAGTGGACTAATGTGTATTAGTAATGTGTCCTGAGGTCATAGGGTGAGCCTGCTGGGTTTGGTTCGACACGGCGGCAGAGCTGTTTTTCTGAGAAGACTAGGTGCATTCAGAGCCCAAACGGTGACTCCTGTATGATCCCGGGTGGTTTGCTACTTGGATGAAACTACCCAAAGCTAAAAATTCTCGTGCGTCATAAACGTACGTCCTTCTAGTGTAAAAAGTGAAGTAGAAAGCGTGCGAAACAAGCAATATTCAGAGGCGGCACACTTAAGTTAGTTAGTTAAAAAGAGCTTAACGATAGCATGTCATAAACTTCTCTTGTAAGGGTAACAAATTGTGATAAAAATTGCTATTTATGAATCGTGGGCCCTAACGCCTCTATAACCGCGTAAATTACTTCGGGCCTACAGCAAGGAGAAATCCTCTTTTCATTCCTTCTTCATATAAATGAACCGCCGTTCCCATCTAACGCATTCTTATCCCAGCACAGAGGTGCTGTTGCAGTTGGAGATTTAAATCCCAACATTAGCACCCCTTCCATTTTACGGGATGACCTTAGTGAACAGTCTTATTGAACTGATCACCTTCCCACTCCGTTCCATGATGTTTTTGAGTGTCAGGATGTTCTATGTACGCCTCCTAAGGACTGACGTCATCGCAGAGTTTCTGCCGGTTGCAACCTGTATTGTACTGATCACAAAATTGTTCCCAGATCTCCTATCAAATATCGGGACGCAACCTAATCTCACAACCATTCAGTTTCTACAGCAACCATGGGAAAACAATCATCTGTTGTGTCGTGACTCAGGACTTAATATAGGCCTTGTCTCTTTATCCATCGCCTCAACATTGCACGCGCCCTCCTACATTAGTTGTACTGCTTCTCTATAATATGGCCTGCATTCTTGCTAAAACTATTACAACCTTGATAAGATCACTAAAATACATTGCTCAACAAAACGACGTTTTCTGTACACTCTTGACCCAAGTGTCATCAATGACGAATATTCGGTCAGTTGGCTTACGCAAACTGAACGTCACCCATATCTGTTCGCAGCGTTTAAATTTGTCAAAGATAACCACTGATGCATATCCTTGTCATGACCGGACACCAGCGACCACGTTATCCACCGCACCACTGAGTGGTTATGGGTGATGCTCACACTGCTTGACTGTATATGAGAAAGACTGTTGTAACCAAACTTTTTAGTCTTTTCGTTTTCCCAGGATGATACTACTAATGGCTCGTAATGTGACCACACATGGACAACTCCCATGCGGCTCAAACAAGTGAATAGTTTATGGGCATGAAGGGGAACATACCACAGTTTGAGAGCATAACAACTGCATAAATCGATTAAGTAACGGCCGTCACCTACGGTAATTCAAAGTCATTCTTGCATGAATCCTCTCTAAATTGAACACACCTGGAGCTCAGATAACGAGATGTCTATAATCTCACCATTAGTTGCCGGACCCTGAGGCGATGCTAAATCCAGCCTAGCGCAACGACCAGGTACGATTTTACGGTCGATACAGCTTAACTGGGATATCATAATCACGACACTCACTGACAGAAACGACAGCCCAAATACCTGACCACATTTCATTTGAAACTTTTCAAGAATAACGGTCAAAAGGAACTAGAATAACTATGATGCAAATTTACGTGGGGCAGGAGAACATTTGCAAAGCTGCGTATATGAATGTGACGTGTGCACACTTCTATTAAACCAACAGAACGGTCATGGGAGAGCAAATAAACATTTGAAAAGCGAAGAAAGTAGCGCTACTCGGAAAAGAAAAAACACCTTAAACCATAGAACAACAAAGAACTGGGCACTACGCAGATGGTGTACTGTGCGGCAGTCTAAATGGTCCAATGTAAACTAACGTTACAGATTTTACATAACATTTGCTGTCATGCAGCAAGCGGCGGCTAACTGTCAGCTGGACACAGTTTCACAGCTGTATCCAAGGTTGAGAGGCTTAAAACTGCCGCTCGTAGGACTGACAATCAGTGCTACTATCACTGGAGAGAAGCGTAAAATGTCAAAATCACCAGTTACATAGTATTCATCACCAGGCGGACTACTAGGCCACAAACGCAACGAGTACCATCAGCCCTTTCAAAGTTTGGTATGAATATTCGAGAGGGCAAAGGTTCAAATCGAACTGTCATCCTAAATTCCACACCCTATTTACTTGTGCAAGTCAACGGCTTACCTGTTTGTAAAGTTGGGATATGAGTGACAAGCTGAAGATCCGGATGTGAAGCAAACAAGCTTCAACAGTGATGTGTGTTTCAATAGGATGATCGGTCTTGCTGACTAGTTATGATCTAAGAGACAACGAAGCTTTTCCTTGTAGTATAGAATGATAATGATTCCCTTGGTCGTTGTGTATACCACCAGTCTTATTTTTTACAACCTTGTTTTTTTCACCTATTGAGCTAAGAACACTAGTTATCACGGGGCAAGCTCAGTTTTGAAGAAACAGACCGAATGTACTACACTTATTGAGTAACCCATAACCTGAGTAACGCCACATCAGTGAAGGACGTCCAAGAAAACTTTATCGGTGGAATAAAAAGTATGTGCATTCCATGTTCTTCAACTGTTACACATTTTCTTTACTGTTTTATGCATCAGGTTCATTTCCATTCATGTAAACACTGAAGCTTGTGAAAATTATCTGTAAAAATACTGTGAGTATTCACATCCATTACATATCGCACCTGCGCAATGCGCCCTTTTCCCACAAACCCGTCAAAGGCTTGAACCACTGCTGACATGAAAATCTATCCACAGCGCATTCAGTCACGCTTGTTTGTAATATGAAACTAGTTACTAAAGAGTCAGAAAAGTAAATACTTGCGCAACTTAGTCCGTTTCACTTCCAGATTATTTTCATAAATTTCAGTTTTCTTCTAGATCGACGTGATTTCAGTTCACCACATGAGTAGACATATGTGAAAATTCATCTATTGTGAGCTCAATTTAATTATGCCAGTGAAGATCTGGTGCAAAACGAACTCGTCATCTAAAAGGTGAACTAGCTAGAACCACTAAATGCATGGGTAGATATATTGCACGTTTATGGTCCCATAAGCAGTAATCCGTCAATAAGTGGATTAGTCAATCATGAGAGAAGGTAGTAATGTGAAATATACACTTGAAATATTACACCTAAGGTAGATGAGATGTGCACATACACACAGTTTTCATAACTTACCCACTGATACGCACACGCCGCAGATTCGATCCCACATGAAATACAAACAAATGGTGGGAAGGTGAATGAGTGGCGATGATTTCGACTTGCTGTCCATGCGGACAAAATTCGAAAACACAACGAGACAAAACACAAACTTACCCCATCCACTGGATTCTGGAAAAAAAAGTACAGACCGAGGGAAAAATAAAGTTTTCGAGGGCTGATGAATAAAATTCTGAAGGTCTACTGGGATATACCTAAATGACACTTAATAAAAGATTATACAATAAAACAGTTTAAATACCTTGCTTATAAGAGTGAGATAGTTCGTAAGTCTACAGCCCGTGCTGCTAACTTCTCAGCCGCAGCCTTCACATCCAACCACCCTAAAGACGCTAAATGTTATGACGTTGAGCTCAAATGATTGAACTCAATGTCATAAGGAAAATAAAGACAGGCATGGACGAGATCAATTGAAAGAGATTAAAAACGCAAGACACAGCAAAAACTACCATCAGTGTAGTATACATCGTATCAAATTACACTCGTCTTAACGATCCTGTATGTATACGTGGTGGCAGTTAGTAATGAGTAGCACGGAGTAATGACGACAAAAGCACATGAATCCGAACAAAACTTACACTCCAGTTAACCAGCTTTGAATTCAGACCGAGTAATCGTGCCATATCCGCATGGCGACATTCGGAACAGGCAAGCCACCATCGACGCGGCTCATTGCTTGTGTAAGTGGAATAGGATTTTCGAGCCTTAAACATTGCGAAAGCAGTAATTTATAGACAAATAAATGAGAAGTCGAAATCATGAAAACTTGTGTTAGTCTCAATCCATTTATCAATAAACAGTACCTATTGTGACTGACAAATGTGGCATAATTTAAATTCCCTGACTTTAACCCTTAGTAAGAAAGGAATGCGTTCTACACATGTGAAACGTGATCACTCAAAATGGAGGACGTTTGGCTTACAGCCAAACCTCGGTAACAGTCATAGGCGTGAACAAAATTGAGGGTTGTGAGGCCAGATCTCAGCAATATCGCCACCATTCCAACTATTCCACTCGCCACAAACGTTGCGCAACTCTGTAGAGCGCATGCAGGTCAACCTCCCTAGTAGACCCCTTAGGTGGACTTAACCCAAAGAAAACACGAAGACCGTCATAATGAATGTCTCCTACCGAGTGACCCGTCAATGAAGGGCCGCCCTCAAATATGGGGTGGCGAAATGCCATCTGCTGTGCTTCTTAATGTCTACTCTCGGGCCAACACCCCACGACCGGTTTCGTCCTCGTTCGGATTCATCAGACAAAGATCGTCCAAATGGGGGATCGAACCGGCTACCCTCCACATTACGAATTAACGCTCTTATCCACTCGGCTACCAGCTCCCAGGTGGACCCTGTCCATGCACGCTAACGGGATGAAAACCAGCTATAACTCAATTGCATGGGGCTAAGGAACTTTTCATAATGTTAATGCTACTCACGTAGAGATTCGTCTAGCTGACAGCACATATTCACCCCAGATGTGCACATCTTGCAAACGAACGGGGCTAAATTGTAGGTAATACATCACTTACAATACATCCTCACGGCTTTTACCGTTCCATCTCATTAATTGTTCTAACTTAACAGAAAACTAAACCAATAAACGTTGACATTCATATCACTGAACTTTGGTCGTTTACCAGGAAGCTTAACCACCAGTACTCAAGTGAGACACGTGTGATTTCGGAGATCACATTGAAAGATGAACTGAAATGACAAGCTATCGCTAAGCACCAAGCGAGTGGACTAATACATTGGACAGAAGACGCGCTTAAGCCTTCACAATCCAAAGAATAAACACGTGAAGTAGAACGTGGATGACAAAGAAGGTGAACTGAAATAATCACAAGAAGAAACGGCCGATACTAACAACGGTATTAAACTGACGTATCAACAATTTCCGTTTTGAAATCAACACACTGTGATCAAAATAGTTGATGTTCATGTTAAACACGAGATGGAGCAATGCTGATCATCGATGGTAAACGATTTACCAGAGGCTAAATAACTCTCGTAATGTTTTGGAGAAACCCACAAAATTATCCCAACAACGCAATCATTTCGGAAGTGGTTAAGTGGAGAGATGAGACCGCTTTCCTATTCAATTTTTATACCAATAGTATCCAGATAGCCCGATATCCATACGTCGGTAGTTTAACGATGTGGTTTGCTTACTAGATCAGTATTTCATGAGGTCAGCGACATCACCTCCGGGGGGCGAGGTGAGGGGTGACAACGGGAAACTGGACGATAGGGGCGCCTCGAATTTCTCAACAAGTAGTTTTAGCTACTTCCAGCCGGATGCTGCTAAGCTGATATGGTCGCACCAACTTGTCAACGCAATTACCGTTGAACATATACGCAGTTCTATATTGGGTAGTATCAAACTACGTTTAGTTGTCGCTTTTCCGGACCGTCCAGAGGAATGCAACTTGGGCGAGTGATCGAAGGTTCAATGAGCAACAGCTGCGTGACCGTTAATTCAAGGGTACGGTAAGCAAGGTGTCAGTGACTATAAAGCGTTCCGATAAATGTGACCGAGAATACGCTGACCGTCTCAGACTCATAGGTCATCGACCAACTCATAACACACCGCCAACCCAAACAGTAAATTACGCACGAGTTTGGTAGATTATATGTTATTTGTCCATATCAACCAGACCCCGTCGTCTGACGAATCACCAGCATGTGTTTTCACAAACCCAGCTCACGGTGACCTTCTACCTTTTAGGTTCCTTAGTTTTTGTTAGTGCCCTGTATGTCAGAGGTTTTGATAGGCCCTTGGTCCAAACGTTTTTTTTTGTTTTCTATCCAATTCCTATCTAGGGTGCATCAAAATGTACTCCTATATTGACAGGATGGATCACAAAAGCATCCACTCACACGCTTCCTGGTCGTATTTCCTCTGGTTTACACTGGACACGGAGTGTGTCAGTGGGACTGCAAGTGTTACAGTGCAGCGATGATGAGTAGGTGTAAGTGTCCTTTGATCTCGGTCACTGTGACAGATTAATTGAGAAGAGGATGCCATCATCTATGTGTGTGTTCGTTTGTCTACATCCTGCATGACTACTTTGTGTGGGTAATTGAAGCAGACGTCGAAAAGACAGCCTCGTTATATAGAAGTGTCCCATACGAGGACACAAGGGACGATGATAAAAAACTGAACGCTAAGGAAGCGCCAAATTTCTAGGTACGCTGACCTAAAAATACGTCCAAGTCATTAGCAATCTGATGTTTTCAAGTTGATATGGCTGAGTTATTACTGTCATTACCTTCGAACACATGTGCAGCTCTATATTGGAACACAGAATGTTTAGTCATCACTGTTTGACTCTTAGGTTAAACGTAATGCATGTGGAGTGTGAGGGCGATGATGTCGAACTCTGAAAGACGAGAGTGATAAACTGCATATAATTAGGAGGCACTATGCTAGATGCATAATGGTAGAGTAACACAGCTACAGCTTTCAGTTCGAATTGATCCGCCCCTATAGTGGATTACTGAGAAACTGCCTCAGTCTGCTCAGTCCAGCCAGGATTAACCCATAAAATCAAGTGTATATCCATATATCTATATAGGATGCCCGCTTGTATGATCATACTAGGCATTTGGCCTCTCACGGAAAGGTTATACACAGACATAGTTGAATTAACTACTTAACGTTGAACTTCAAACTAACCATTAAACTATGAGATCACCAGCGGAATCTTTATACATGTATCAAACGCTAAAAATCGCTATGCTAGCTAACCATTTGTGCAAAGTTCATTAGTTTCCTAGGTTGCCGCTAGGGATTTTGTACATTCACGTAGAATTCTAGAAGAAAGGTCCGATTTATCAAAGTAGCGTATGTAGAAACTTAAATACAAGTCCATGGAATGTACACACAAAATAAACTTTCTGAACACCCACACAACGCACCTCTGGTGTACGTTGAGCTGTCGTTGTCTTGGAGGTCTTCTGAATAATAGAAATGGTGAATTAAAAACAACCGAAGCACATAAACCCACCAGCTTTGAGGGTGTTATGGACATTAAGCGGCTTGTTAACGTTTGTGTGGACTGCGAAATTACCTGGTCAGATTTACGTTACACGGGAAACGAACAACGTACAGATTTAGAATTGTTTGCAATATTTTCTTTATTCTTTGCCACTTCTTTGAGAATCAAGTAACGTCGTTTGTCCTAAGTAAAGAAAAATCAAGGGGGGAATAGTACATCCGTGTAACAATTGCCCACCTCCCCTTGTTCTACGACGGCCACAGCAGAAACCGCTTTCTTGAACGCGCGCTTTGATTCTGTGAGAAGAAAATGCAGATCCAGAAACATGGCTCGAAACAAGACCACAGGCGTTGAATAAATGAGGTAAGGCATGTTACAGTTAGAACATGACAGAAAAAGTAATTGAAGTTAAAACATACGTCCGTGAGCTCTATAACGTTTGCTACAAATCTCTACGTAGAACGCGGTGGTTCAACATGGAAGGAATTCAAAAGTTTGGGACAGTCTACTGATGGAAGTGAAACAAATTCTACAGCTGTTATGGATTAGGGTTCTATACCATGGTAACGAGATTCTAATCAATCCACACACAGCCAAGGTTACCAAGCAAAAAACAACAGCGTGAAACAGCCTAAGATAAAGTTCAAATAAGCAGACATCTTCGGTTATAGTGCTCAATTAGAAGTAACACTATGGTAGATACAAGACAGACAAGCGACACAAAATTATGCTGTGATAAAAGAATATGATAAACAGAGGAGTTAGTAATAGAAGTGAGCAGCGAATATGATAACAATTCGACTTAGCATAGTAGCAAGAGGATAGGAGCAAGCAGATCCCAGCATTTCGCACTCACTCTTCAGTACTAAGCGATAACAATTTTGAATATACACAATATCAGTGGAAAGGAACGAAAAATCGAAACAATAAGCAGGATGGAGGACAAGGGGGCTTAGCTACTAGGTACGTGGGAATATAAGACTTACACACAAATGTGTGTGCACATTTTCATTTGGGGTAATTATCAGCAAACGCCTCAGAAAATTTAAGGGAGCGCACATAAGTATGATGCACTTCAATACGGAAAGTCAAATCCAGTCATTTCATGTCATTTGATTAGCATGTATCGGACGAGTAACGGAGGTGAAATTTGGCAATAATCCCGGATGAATAAGTCGAGTTGAGCGATCAAAATCTAGATGCACTTTGGTATATGTCCCATCACTGTAGAGTCTGAGCACCCAACGGCCCCACAGTTACACACAGATTGACTGGTGCATTACCCGTTGGTACCATAGGTTGAACAAATCAATTGGGCGTAATTAACCAAACATAAGCAACATAACCGCATGAGCCTTCTCGCAGCATAAACTGGGTCGCCCCATATTTTGCACATAACAAGGTGGATGAGGGAAAACGTGCTACGGCTGACCTCTTCCACATTGTCCTATTAAACTTAGCCTTCAGGCCCCTCCCGAACCAAATTTCTGATAGTTACTCCTCAGGTCCAACAACAGATGTAGCTAACCATAGTAACACTGAGCCGGTAAATTCCGTCTCTTGCCATTCAGCCTCATGCCTCCCTCGCCCCTTGCTTAGACCTAGAATGCGAATTAATATAGGTGCTTTCAACGTTCGCACACTAAAACAGATAGGTCAACGGGCCGCTCTTGCAGGAGCGTTAGACTCATTGCGTGTCGACGTCTGCTGTATCTCGGAAACTAGAATCCAGGATAGTAGTCAGCGTATGGAACTAACAGCACCCGCATTGT
>JTDE01022093.1:0-15778 GCA_014338405.1 Paragonimus skrjabini miyazakii
AAGACCTAAACAATCCACCATTTCTGTCGACTAGGGTTAGCAAGACAATTACCATGTTCCTATTAGAGGAGATCGGGTGGTCCGATCATTGAGCACAAGTGCATTTGACTGTGCGTTTGCGTATGATAATTCAGTCGTGTTTAATGTGGAGTCAATGGCACAGTGATCAACAGAGTTGCTTTGTGGAGGCTTAGCCGGTGCTTAACTCCTAGGAATGACAAGGATGTATACTACTGCTGAATTCTGATAGCGAAACTCGAGTGTAATGGTTTCTAACTAACAACAGCAACTTCATGCTGTACGCGATATGTGCTCTACCAGCTGAGACACGAAGCTAGGCCGGACTCTGTGAAATGTAACAATATGACTCCATTGCACATTCGGTGCCCACCAAAACGTCCAGGTGATTACAGTGACGCAAAAAACTAACAATTAAATGTACGAGCAGGAGCCTGATGTCCTTGATTCCAAAGTATGTTTTGGAGACACATCACCTCGTTTACGTCATTAATTGGTCCAAGGTGTTATGTAATCGAAGTGTCAGGTAACTAGCATTCACGGAGACAGTGTTGACCGAAGAGCACTTTTTGACTGCTTCCAGACAATGCTGATGTGACTCATGCTACTACCACGAAGTGTTTAATCTACCACTTTTTGCATGAATAACCCAATCCGTGTGAGTCAGCGCTATCTTGTTACTACGTGTTGGTTGTACACAACTAATTGTCTAACGTAAGCAACAGATGAGAATAAACGATATGCGGACATCTTGCATCTGTCTTCTTACTGTATCAGTCAATTGTAGTAAGTGAACCTAGGACCAGGGCATGGTGATTTGAATGAGCCATCATCCCGATGGTCCGCTATAGATGCACATAATACTGAGTAGAAGGCTAAAATGATGTACTAGTGTTTTGGTTATCAGATCGTTGCTGCTTTTCGATCTGCAAACGAGGCGGTGTACTTTTCATTATCTTGACGCTGACAATGTGAAACTTAAGTACCGGATATAATCCGGCTGGTAACTGCGGCAATGGTTGTACAAGCCCAACTTTTCAACACCCCGGAACACCTCAGCAGAGCAATTTATTCTACAGCATCGAAAACTGAAAGTGGTTCACCTCACCATTGGGCGGAAACAACAATCTCTCCAGCCTGGTAGTGTGCTGATTAATGTTTCCCAAATAACCACCGTGAGTAGGACTCGCCTCCTCCTACGCTCCACATCACCAGTATGAGGTTGACGTGACATCCGTTGTTTGTGTGGTTCGCACGAACTTCGGTGCTTCAGTAGGATAACGTCTTAGTTTACCCGCTTGAAACGAAGTAGATTGCCACTCGTTCTCCAGCTGACGAAATGTGAGACCCACTAAATGCCATTGTGCATGATTTATCTTGGACCATTGTTTCAAAAGATTTGCGTGTAAGTTCGCACAGAACTGACTTGCGAGAGCTTAAAGGGGTGCGATTAGGCTGTAAACGATGAAGTCGAGGATAAATAAAACAGTATGACAGACATGACTGTCTGCGGTGAATGGGGTTGAGCAACACCAGCTTCCGCTGCTGGTCACATGGAAGAACTTTTGATGTATGGCATTCACGTTCTGTTGACAAGTTGAGTAGTCGAGTCGATTCGCGAAAGCATGTAAACTCAGTTATCTTTAAATTCTTATCAGTAGTTTAGTTAACTGAACGAATCCAGGTGCCACATGAAGCTGGACTTGAATCAACGACAGGAGTCCATGCAGTGTTCACTTAACCATGGCCGGAATTCAGCACTTTACTGTCGAATCGTTGTATCATGTTTAAAATAATGTGAACATCTTTTGAAGAATCTCTTGTTTACAGTACCCTACCAGTGGAATTCACTAAAACAATGTGAAACATTCTTTACCTTCAAGTGTGGTCATTTTAAAAGTCCATTTATAAAGTTAATGTGACGTAACCCAAAGGAGTTTTACAGAGTGACATTCTGGGTGGTTTGCAAGTGGTGTACTGGGTTTATGCACGCCCAACCAAAAGCGTTTAAAATCAAGCCGACCCATGCGTATTGCAGACGATAGGGCATTTATGCAGTACAAAAACTCTCAGCTAGTTCACAAGTGAGATGGTATCGTACATAACTCACTGTGAACTTTGTCTGGGGATAACCTAACTCACGTGTACTAACAGTGAAGGGAAAAACGAAAAATCGTGGACATGCAAAACATACTAACGACGGCACGGCTCGGTGGCCTGTCTTTAGGGCGCGCAGTTCCAAGATTCTAATAAACGTGTTGATTACGGTGATTCGAATATATTTCGAGATCACGGACTGGAACTTTTGAATTCGAGGAATGCAGTTTCTGAAGCCAGTGTTTGGTTCAATGTGATTTTTCGGCTGAGGATCTCGAAATAATTTTCATTCACTGACGAGCTCTAACGTGACCGAAACTCGAGCATAGCGCGTCTCTGTTTGAAACAGTGACTCAAATGTCTAGGAATTCAGTCAGGAACCCTACTGTTTATATATTAGCACTTAAATCTTCTAAACATTCAATTGTAACACAACGGTTCTGAGCGTAACTGAAATTGCGTGATTTATCGCTCCACGAAAAAATACATTCATCGGTGGCTGACACTGGAGTACATCCTTTAGGATCATTGTAACTGGATCCACGGGCGTCTGAAGAAAATTGCTTCGTCGGGATCATGGAGGTCAGCGTGATTCGCAATTTACGACCCATAAGGGCTTCGGCAGGAGATTGTTAGGAGTCAATCGACCCAGGACGTGAAGACGTAGATGAAAACGAAAAGCAAAGGAAGATGAGTTTTGGGCGCATACGTAAATGGCAAATTCAACCAGCGAACGTAGGCACGCAGCAAAACGCCTTTCTGGCGTTTTCAAAATCTTGCGAATTTTGTCTTTTATAGAGCTGAAATCGAACAAGACTTAACGAATTCTAATCCTCTATAAGACATTTAGGCCAGTGTGCTTTACGACCCGAACGTCTTGCGATGAGCCTAGACGAGGCAGTTGCAGGCTTGGTCACGGAATGCGAAGCAGCATTAAAGGCTTCCTCAATCTTTTCAAAATATTCAGGCTTCAAGCGGCCGATGATAACTGTCCCGAATACCCTGGCGCTCGAGTACTTCCGTTGAAGTACCATGAAGGGATCTTCATAAGGTCGCTCGGGCGGTCGTCGTGAACCATCCACGCGAACAAACACGTGTGCAATCGTGATAGTCTTTTGGAACAAACACTTTGCGGCTTTGTTCTCGTGTGTCCGTGACACGGGGCGGCGCATATGCGAATACAGTTGCTTGGCGTAAGAAGCATCAATTCGAAGTGCGTCTGTGGCAGACGAGAAGTAATCGCTAGGAAGACGCGACGGTTGGTCGTAGAAGGGTTCCGCGCTGAAAGCGTGGAGGTCGGCCTTGAGGACAGTGCGGATACCGAGTAGAACCATAGGCAGGGCTTCTGTCCAACGAATTGCACCGACGGCGGCGAGGGCCATTTTTAGTTGTCGATGAAAGCGTTCGACCATGCCGGGTGGTATGTCGTAGACTGTATTCGATGACATCCGCGCGCGTTTAACGTTTCCGCAAAAGAACCGCTTTCGAATTGAGAGCTGCGGCTGGGCAACCCGGCGCTCAACGAATGCACGCGTTACGGCCTCCGAGCGGACGTCGTGTATAGGGACGGTCTACCATTGTCATGTCATTGGAATGTGGCAAAGGACCTAGAATGTCGATATGGAGGTGTGTAAGTCGAGAAGTGATCGAAGGATATCTGCCAATCGGAGCTAACATGGTGGTGGACCTTAGCTTGTTGACAAGCTAGGCAAGATCGTGCACACGTGCGAAGACCCTTTTGCATACCGGGCCTGACGTATCTATCGGAAACAAGTTTGGCCGTGACCCGGATGCCAAGGTAGGCTATGTTATTAGGCGTGCCGAACACTCAACGTTGTAAAGTTGAAGGCACCACTGGACGAGGCGTTTAGCAGAAGTATCGTACAAAATCGTTCCAGGTGCTGTCGGTAGTAGAAGGTCCGAGAGGCGCAATGACGAATGCTGACAAAGAGCGCGGAGATCATTCACCGTACGTTGTGCGTCGGCCATAACTGACAAGTCGATGATGTCGTGGCCAATAAGTGCTGATACGCGTGACAGAGTATCAATCACAACGCTGTCACGTCTGTCGAAAATTGCGGGATGAAATCCAAGTGGCGCTCGGAACGATTATGGAAGGCATATACCAACGGTTTGTGATCGGTGAAAATCACAAACTGGTGACCTTCGAGGGCGTGTCGAAAGTGACGAACCGATTAGATACCTGGTAACTCACGACCGAACGTGCTGTACCTCGTTTCAGCTGGTAACAAGCATCTGGAGAAAAATGAAAGCGTTCTCCAGATTCCGTCGACGAACTGTTGGAGTACGGCAGCAACAGCTGTGTTGGATGCGTCCACAGCTATATCAGCTGTGACATTTGCATCAAAGTAGTGCGGCGGCTAGCGCGTCATTGGTGCGATTGAAGGAGTCGACGACTGCTTCTGACAACTCAGCGTTGCTGTTGAAATGGCCACGGAGTAAGTTGACCAGAAGTATAAGCTGCACACAATGCTGGATAAAACGGCAGTAATAGTTAGCCATGCCGTTAAAACGACGGACAGCAGCCAGCGTTGTAGGACGGGAAAAGTCGCGAATCGCTTGTACCCTATCAGTCAGCGGCCGAATGCCGTGCTGATCGATATGATGCCCTAATAACTCAACTGCTGATTGACTGAAAAAGCATTTATCTGCATTGACAGTGACGTCATACGCTACAAATCACTCGACGAGCTATCACAGATGGTTCTGGTGCTCTTCTTCGGAGGAGCTAGCCACCAAAAGCTCGTCGATATAGAGGTTGACGAAGTCCAAATCTCTCGTGACTGTTGGTAAATTGTTGAAACACTTGGCGGCGTTCCGGAAATCAAATGGCATGCGCAGAAATTCGAACAAGCCGAATGGTGTACTCAACGCTGTTTTGGCGATATCGTCGTCAACGACTGAGATCTGGTGATAAGCGCGGTCCAAATCGAACTTCGAGAACACACGGGTGGCTTTCAAGTTAACCGTGATGTCTTGAATGTGCGTGATGAGGTACCTATCCGATACCGTTGCGTTGTTGGACACACGATAATCTCCACATGGACGCCAGTCTCCTGACTTTTTCGGGACCATATGGAAGAGCGAGGCCCAGGGGCTATCCGACGGGGTGATAACGCCAAGCTCAAACTCGGCGCGCGCCATCTTCAGTTTATCCGGCGGTAAACGACGGGCTTTAGCAAACACCGGCGGGCCATTGGTGACAATGTAATGCTGCGTTGCACCAGTTACTGGCGGCAGCGAAATCGGCCGTCTCAAGACGGTGGGGAATTGTTTGACAAGGGATGCATAAGTATTTGGGATGACCGGGCGGTACACGGGACTGAGTGGAACTGCGTTAGTCCGTCCTGATAAATTCGTCTTGCGGTTGATTAGCCGACGGTGTTGTGCGTCGAAATGCTCAAAAAAATCGATGCCAATGATTGGCTTTTGGACTTCTGCGGCAGATAAACGACTGGCCTCAGGACAGAGCTCTTTTTATGGCACTCAGTTCGAAGTCAACAAGGTCACAAACTAGATCATATTTAAAGAGTTTGTGATCGATTAGAAAATAAGGTCAGAAGGTGGACCAAACAAAGATCCTGAAAGTACAGTGAAGTCCCAATTAAATGACAAACGTGTGGGCGGGGCACCAGAAATTGGCACAAAGGTTGAGAATGCTCATGAAGAGTGAAGTGGCACATGACCGTGCGGACTACGAAGGTCACTTCAATCAGTGATGAGTGAGGCCATTCCGAAGGCAAATAAAACGGTATTTTCGGGGAATTGGATTCTTCCCGACATCTGTTTGTTTATGAGACGTAAATAAAGAATTTTTGTGCAAAGCCCTTCGTTTAAGGATAGTAAAAGTTATCCATTGCATTATGGGGCTAAAAGATTGTTTATAGTTGGTCTGACGGGGTCGGCTGTTTCAGTTATGAATCTTCAAAGCTGTCATGTGACCAAACGGGTATAAAATCCTGCTTGTTAGAGGCAGAGATCGTAAACCAATGGACGCCTCCTCGTAACCCACGACACTAAGAGGTTCAGCATACACCTAAGTAGTTTTGGTAATCCATGAGCGGTAGACGCAAGTATAGTCGCATCACTCGTAATATGTGCACGTGTACCGTGAAGAAGATAGGTGATTGACCCACAGTGGCTTGCCTAAGTAACGTCAGTTGAAAGACTTTATACAGGTGTAGTGGATCAAAACAGTATGTGAACTCAGGTGTGAATATGAGGTCAAAATATAATGAAAAGGAAAACAAATAACTCACAATAGTCCGTTGAGAAACGTTGGTTTAGTGTTCCACTACACCAAATGAAGATTTCCACTAATGCTATCTGACGTGTCTTTCAAGCAATCGCGATGCCACGGCCAAGATGATTCCAACGACAAATAAATAAATTTGCCGAACTAAATGGTTAATTCCGCTGAATTTTAACTCCCCAAAATTCCGTACACCAGCGACCCGAACACAAGCAGAACGCAAGGCTCGCGAACCGAAAAGTGAGTTGTATTTACTGATTACCGATTAGTTCGCTTAAGTTGGTTTAAACGTTGGCTGTATATGTGAAGTTGAGGGAAGTGAAACGTGTGAATAATAATCAGAATCTTGAAATAGAAAATAGTGTGCAAAACGTTACAGAAGATCGATGAACCTCGTTCACATCGTGTTTACGTTCGATTAACCTCGTTCACATCATGTGTACATGTGAGGTTGAAGAAGATGAAAAAGGCATGAACAGCAATAAAAATTATGGCGTAGAAAATAGTGTATAAAACGCTACACAGGTAATCCAATGGTGACAATGTCACGCACGCGACGCAGCCCCAAAGATAACACGGTATTCCGAATGAATCGGAATTCGATTCGTTGCCGGAAAGGATCTCCGAAAACCCGACAGTGATACTCGTAGTTTTGAAAGTGTGCTCTAAATTGGGGTTTAAAAAGACAGGATCAATAACTCCTGTCAACCGAAACTTGAATAGACGGTTCATCACTATGAAGGAACTACGCCAGTTTGCCGTCAGCATGAGTACCAACGAGAACAGGGATGTACGACTACTGCTTAGAGTACCGTACGAGTTCCAGAACTACTTGTTTGATTGATGGGACTTGTTTTGCACAAAGTCGGTGGAAGTCGACGTAGAAGGGAGAGATTGCATTTTCATCGCTAAAAACAATAGTGTAAACCTGCATTTCGTTGCAGCCACTTCAGTGCGAAAAGGTATTTACAGTAGTGACGGCTGCAAACAGTGGTCCAAAGCTGTAATAAATACAGCGCTGCTACAGGTGATCACTATCGTTGACACATGTGCTCCAATCGCTGTTGGAATGAACGGCGCATATTTCCAGTGTGCGTTTTACTGTGCTCTGTGACTCGGAAACGGTCTTTCTGTGATGAAGATATCAATGGGTTTGCTGTGGTTGGCCATCGTTGCCTCCACCAGTCAATCCACATCAGGTGGAATGCTCACGTGAACAACGCGGCTATTCGCCAGCGCGAACTTCGGGATGCGCGACTAATTGGCTAACTAGTCAGGTTACACAATCCGCGATGGCCGACCACGTACTCTGCAGGTCAGCTGAGCGCTTGAGAGTACTTGACTACATCAGTATTGCAGGCCATGGAGAGATTGGGGACGTCTACTGGTTTATGGTCCCTGCTTCTTACATATTGGATTTCGCACTCTAGTTGGATCACAGTGGCTATGATAACTAAATCGAGTTAAAAAGGCCGACTTCGTTAGACAAATTATAAATCATTTTTGCAGCCTGAAAATACAAAGGAGAAATCCCGCTATCCTTAGACGAAAGGCCTTTCCACAAGGAATCCTTTCCTGGGCCTAAGAATGGGCTCATATGCAATAGTGCAGAATGTGTTCTACTCTTTCACACAACGGGCGCTACAAGCATCAATTCCTGATTAGATGGTGTCCACAGGTCACATGGTGACCTGAAGGAATACGTCTCAACATGACACAATTTTTGTGCAGTTTTGGCGCACCTCGTATTTCTGGTGTGTGAATGTTTACCGGTCTCCGTGGTTTATATTCAATCTCCTTCATGTATCCGTGCTATCGTGAAGTTTGAAAATGCTTGCTTTTCAACCGATGTTCCCTCCTGGTATCCAGTCTAGTTACCTGTTTCCTTTATCCGCAAAGGGTCTTAGATACCCAGCCTGTCTTATCCATGGTCAATGTCGGATTTCCCGTTTGATTTAAGACGAATAACCCCACTAACCCTTTACAGTCGTTTGATTGTGCCGTTGTATTCTTCGCCGGGTCCTGCTGGTCCGAAACGCCCACTAAATTTGCATGAGATTAAACTGCGTCTTTTTGTGGCAGTGAACTATGGTGTATTTGGGCACTGGTTTTTCGAAATACTTTTGCTGACTCTCGAGGTTGGCACTATTATCGGAAGGACTCTCCTCTGAAAACAATCGGGGGTGGACAAACTAGATATGACCGCGTCGTGCACGTTTGCGCTAACAACCAGTGACAATAGTAAGCGTGATATTACGATCAACTCACTTTTTGCACGTCGAGCAAACACATGACTGTTGGCGATCACCTGGGCCATAACTTGGATAAGACCTCTGATATGTTTGGAGCGATTCCTAAGCACAAAACTTTGAATACATTGATGGTATGGCTAGTCTAAAACAAACGGGAAATAACTGCGGATGTGCACTTTTTCGTCAGTTTATGGCATAACCAGTCTCAAGTAAAATCGGATGGACGTGCATGATGTACGTAGCGAGGGCAGAATCTGGCGGGCTGCTTGGGTGGAGTACATAAGAAGATTCACGATCAGGCCGGAATCAGTTACCGCGTACAATTTTAACTACAAGGTACCGTGACCGATGCATCAGACCAGCAACCTTGTATGTTTTAGGCCTCAACCATGTAACCGGAACAACCTGATTCTGGATATATGATAGGCTGCTTTTCTAACTTGAACCTAGAGAAGAGAACAACGGACGTTTGTACGACTTGCTTACCGCGGGCACCTACCAGTAAATTCAGACAGAAGAGATAACAACAATACTACATTGATGCTGTTAATATAAACGCACGTACTGCCGCATTACTTACGAGTAGACGCCATCAGCCGGTACAGTTAGGTACATTACTCACTCGGTTTCTGGTATTACCCTTTTGCCTGTATATAAGGCCTTAGTGTTACAATCCTATATTTTTTATTTGAAGAAAGTAATAACAAATTCTTGGTAAAAAACAAACAGAAAACCTTGAAGGGATATCAATACGAGGTTGTATTTGCGGATGGTTCAACGGTGGGTTCGTCCAGCAGCATCGACTCAGACTCCGTCTCGTCTCCTTTGTGTGCAATACCTGGATTGAGAGGAAGATAAAGCAGTTATGTACAGCGAAAACGCCACAACAATCGATGGCAGTTGACCATAAGACGTGAAGTAACAAGGTTCAAGTCAATTGCGATGTAATCCGGAAGCAAACACTCTACGTCACTCCGCGCACCATTTATAATACTCGATATTTCTGCCGAAACGATCGGAAATCGAAATGGGGTATAACTGCGTGCGCCGGACAACCACAGTCTACTCCATTAGGAATGCATGTTTATCATCACGTTATGTTACAAAGTTAACTGCCAAATTTTTGCCAAGCTTAACGGCGTCTTTGCGTATGCGCTTTCAGTCATCGAACCAAATAACAGGTCATTGTTCTGAATAGATATGGTAACTAAGTATCAGTACCAACTGTTAATGCATTGTTGACAAGAGGAAGAAATCCAGTATCAAACTGTACCACCACTGTACAAGTATACGACCACGGGCTCAGCGACGACAGCTTTGATCACCGGCCTGTGGCGTAGGACACAGGGGGAAGGCTCCGAGATTTTTGTGCTTAAACACTTTCAACTATTTCAGGAAAGTATGCTGACGCTATCGTAGCTGATGTCTTCCGGTCTCATTGCCCACGACAGAAATGGTCGCATCACTCAGAATACTCTAGGAAAATAAAACGCCATCGCGACCTTCATTGTAATTGCGCTAATCACTAACCTAACGACAATGGATTGGTGATTACCCCGAATGCTTCTGACTACTTAGGCGGTTTACCAAAATCCAGTCTACAAGTGTTGCGATCGAATAGCAGAAAACAGTGCGTTAAGTGAACGCAAACATCAATGGTTCAAGGAACGCACAGAACCTCTCACACCACGACGAGAACATATACAAAGCATCAAAGCGCCACCTGCATTCTAACTGTGCGCTCTTATATTTCAGGACAAACGTACAAATCGCTCAAACCACATCATTATACTCGTCTTACCTTTCGTTGGAATCAAACTCGTATCTAGGATCGACATTCGCAACCGACTAGAGTCGACTATCTGCGAACCGAACACCACATCGGAGTTCTCGAGCTCCGTGTTCAATTGGCATTTTTTCAGAGCATCAACGTCCATAACTGGATCGCAATTGGTAGGCTGGTTTAGCGAAAATATCGTATTTTCCTGATTTTCGTTGAGGTTGGAAGCCTAAGAATTAGAGAATAAACGACGTTTTAACAAAAATTTCATTAAGGACTATTTGGCTGGAGCTGACAAGTAAAGATAATTACGGAATTTGCGAGAAAATTTGTACTCACTGATAAAGCCGTTTCTAGAGTTGACTCTATAGGGGTATCATAATATTTCACTAACTTCTGTGCCCTCAAAAGATAATGTGTAAAACTTATTTAAGGGTTAGTGACTTACGTCTCTCTAATAGCACTTGGGAGCTCTGCAGATTTACATTATTAATAATGCATGACAATTCAAACATACCTGTAAGTTGGAAGTTGGACGAACTTTTGGAATTCCACAATTCGAGGAACAACTTGAGCTTTTCATTTCCCCATATATAGTCATCGTACGTTTTCAACTTCTTCCGACAGTCAGCGATAAAACTCATACGTTCCAGTCTTGAGGAAAAATCGCAAATACAGTGTTAAATAATCTCAGTCCCTAACATGAGTAATACTGATTCAGCTTTAGTATCAAGATATGGGCCGAATGTTTGGAAATGCAATGGATTTAATTCATACCATTTGGTTAGGTTCTGTTACATAAGTGCAGTATTTTCTCTTAATCTGGATTTTTGTAAAAACTGGCGATGCCGACAAGTCCTATCACTGTCATCACACTGACTGCGTTTTATCCGGTTTCATGGAATCCACAATCCAACGGGTACTTCAGTCATCAAAAGAAAATTGATTTGCAGTGTGGAATCCGAATATTTTACTGAAATGTGTATTTCCGTACTTTCGCTTTAGCCACTTTATCGTACAACCATATACCTTACATGTATAGGGATACTGTTCTCTTTCAAGCATAGTAACATCCACTTTAGTACCAATTCCGATAGATTATTTACTACACGCACTAGGTGAATGGTGTAATACTTGTAGCGACTACAATCACTGGTCTCGGATAGCCACGGTTCACTGCTTTTTTGGATGCAAGCAACTTCCGTAGTTTGGGAAGCCGGTTAACTCGTTGTTACCATCAAAGAGCAAAAATGGAACTCGCTTCGTACTTCGCCATCTTGATCCGTCTTTCTCTTTCAGAGGTTTTAACGATACGCCGTGTCTGTACACTGGATATGGGTTTTTCGTTGCCGTGCACTCTTAGATACTATAACTTAGACTGGGGTATTATGCTATTGGACAGTTTCAACATATTGACTTCTAGAATACGACAGCCTGATGAAATAAATATGCTAAAACGCATACAAATTCTACAGAGATCGAAATTGCAGATGGTTTCAGCGCAAAACAGCAAAGATTGGTGAACTTGTATAAAACCACTGATACATATTTTTGGGGAAGCCGACAATGAAAAAATCGAGACTTGTTCACGCCGGCAAGGTGTCCTATTGGTTTTCAACCATGAAAGCTGCTCATACGGATGTGCAGCGAACGGAGTTTTTCAGGTTAAGAGCATTCAAATTTGGTCGAGGTCCCAAAGGAACAATTAAAGATGGAGTAGATACAGAGTGAGATTCACCGGAAAATACCAGGGAGTTACATTAAAGAGGTTGACTGGTGATAATGCTTCCGTGTATGGGGCGTGTAGTTATCACTGGAAATATGTTATCGGCAGGAAAAGTTAGCAAGAATATTTATGTGAAGATATCCTCAAGCGCGATTACCATGGCTTGTTCCAGCTGTTAACCCTGGTTTTCAAGAACGAGAACGTCCACATTAGGATTAGTCTACAGGAATCAACAAGTATCAGTAAGATTGTGGAAACATTTCTGATTGATGAAGTTCCGGTTAAACGTTCGCTGGAACTGACGAAAACCTACCTATGATTGCCGGGAAATTGCACAGATGAATTTTGGCAATAAATCATCATCATAGACAACAATAAACCAGTGGTTCACACTGATGCTTAACTGCCACACAACCACGAAGATAAAGCAAACCCTGTATAGGAAGAGAGAAGAAGAACACAAGGGAAGGGGACCTAACCACTAACAAAAATAGCTACGTCTACATTTAAACATACATCAAGGCGCCTACACCTTGCGAATAAACAACCAAGCTGTAAGTGAAAGTAAGGTGTCATCAGCAAGACAGCTTCCTCACGGCTTTCACTGCCCCGCATCATTAAGTGCACTCAGCTCACAGACAACTCGGACAAACAACGACAACATTCACGCCACTGAACTCGATTAGCCGCCATCTCACCTAACGTCTCAAGCCAACTCCCTTGTGGATGATTTCACTTGTCTACGCCTGGTCATCACCTGTCCACCTCGCACCAATCGACTGCAGCGTCGGCAAACGGTGCTCGGTGTGGCAGACGACTAGCTGGAATCCTTAGTACATTACCTAACCATCTAAGTCTGTGCAAATGTAGTGACTAGAAAAAAAATCGTTCGACCATCAGTGCCAGACACCCGCTTCCTAACCTCCTCGTTGCTTACTCGTTGGTGCCACCCGATACGAGCGATTGAACGCAGACATCGGTGGTCAAATACCTGAAGACGATTCACGTCCTCTACTCTGATCGGCCATGTTTCGCTGCCGTAAAGTAATACAGCCCTCATTGTTGTCTGATATACGCTACCCTTAAGCTTCAGAGGGATACCCCTCTGTCGCCATAAGTGCCTCAGATTAGTAAACACTGCTTTAGCCTCGGAAATACGCGCCTTTATTTCGTTCTCACGCCGCCGCCGCTGATGCAGCTTCCCAGGTATACAAACTGGTCAACAACTTCCATGACTCCATTATCTAACATTAAACCTACGTAATCACAGCAATCTTGCAGAAGCACTTTGCATTTCGAGGCTGCAAAGCGCATTCCGAAGTACTTAGCACAACGCGAAATGGCATTCAGCGTTGCTTGTGCCACCTGAAAGTTGTCAAACAGCAACACCTTATCGTCAGCATAATCAAGATCAGTCAGCCTTTCACCAGGTAGAAGGACTACACCGGCATCTTGTGACTGCCGGAGACAATCCTCCATTATTTCGTCCATCACAAAATTAAACGAAAATGGTGAGAGGGGACAGTCTTGAAGAACGCCGCTCCTTGTGCTGAAACTGTCAGACTGCTCACCGTAAACCCCAACCTGAGCCGAAGTATGGGAGTAAAGCGCCGACAGTATGTTCACATAATTGGTCGGTACACCCCTGCGTTTAAGCGAACCTAAAAGTGTAGATCGATCCACCGAATCGAACGCACCTTTATAGTCGAGAAATATGGCAATTGTTGGCCGGCGGTATACATGACGCTGCTCCAAAATTTGACGAAGGGTAAAAATATGATCTATACATCCCCGGCCGGGACGAAAACCTGTCTAATGTTTAACTCCCGAACTGCAGTGAGTCGACGAAGTATAATGGAGGCCAGAACCCTAGAAGTGACGGGTCAAACTAATTCCCCTATGGTTTTCACAAGAGCTCCTGATACCCTTTTTGAATATTGGTACTATTATCGCGTGACTCAGGCACGGAGGGATGGTCTCCGTCATCCACACAAGTTGAAACAGCTGAGTTAAAGCATCAACTAACACCTCTCCATCCTCTTTGAAAAGTGACGGCACGAAATCCTCTGGACCAGCAGCCCTATTACGATTGAGAGCCGAGATGCAATTGCGAACCTCAGTCTCAGTGGGTGGTTCTAAATCTACCGACCAGAGCGTTACATCAGAAGTTTGTGGTGACAGCACGGTAGAAGCAGGAGGCCAGCTAAACTGACCCTCAAAGTGTTCAGCCCAACGTTCTGAACTTATTATAGATTAGTGTGCCATTTGCCTCGCTGATGGCTTCACTGACAGATGGTCGCCTGGGACCAGTAGCATGGGTCATCATCACTACCATCATCATAACAGCCGTGAGCCTGACCAAAAGGGACTGTGGCTCGGGCTGCCGCTCGCCTCAACAGTGACGGAATATCCTGGAAGAAAACGTTACTAAGAAGGTTCAACATTATTAAAACAAGACTAAGCAAAAGAACTATGGATACAGGTCGGCCATTGACTGCGACACACTGCCATCTCGGGTAGCGTCTCTAACCAGCGGTTTGCGTGATCACAAAGACCCCATCCAGGCAGACGACACATACCCACTTTGCTCAATGGATCAGCTTAAAGAGTTTGCTGCTGTTCCCTGAGGCTAAAGCGATCTCCATTTCCTTACCTTTTTCCACTAGCCAAGCCTCACGATCAGCCTTTAGACTATGTTTCAGTTTTCTACGGATATCTCTTCTAGACTTATTATGTGAACTACCAGGAGGAACCTTCCGTCTGGCTTCTAACAACTCCAGAGATTCCTCTGAAATTCAGTGCCGCATGCTATAGTACCTGCTTTCTGAATAGCTTGTGAGATTTGTGTCCAGCAGCTACTAGGGTCTTCGGAGTGAGTACCACGAAGGCAGTTTCCTAAGCTAGTTTGGTACGTATGCCTTACCGATGGTAAAGCCAATTTCTCAACAGCCAGTCGTTGCTGTCGGTGCGGTCGTTGATCAGCAAAAGTAAGAACAAAACGACAACATACCAATGCATGATCTGAGTCCAAGTTACAGCTGTAACTAACAGCTATGTGGTCTACCTGGGACCAGGCCTGATTCGGAGCAGATGGGCGCCAAGTATAGCAATGACGTGAACGATGCCTAAAACTAGTGCTGGCTAAAATTAGCTGATACTCGACGCACAGCTGCAACAATCGCCCACCATTATCTGACCGATGTGACGCTATCGCAAACCTGCCACCCAAACGAAATTGAGCCTCACCAAGGCAGCTGAACTAAGCATTCATCTCCGGCCAGAACGGCAATATCAGAGCCACCGGTCGACCGATGTGGAGATGCTAGATACGAATAAAACGCGTCTTTAACACCGACGTCACTACTGTCAGTAGGAGCGTAAGCGGATACAATGAATAAATTCCTGAAAGTCTTGCGTCTAGAGTTGGTTTTAACGGAACCTGCCAAGCGGACAGCACAAAGTATACTGTTAACAGGAATCCAATCTATCAATGAGGCTGCGGCCGTCGAGCTAAGGACTATACCTACTCCAGTATGATCTGTAACAGCGGCTGTGGAGTCACGCGAAGTGTATATCCAGTATCGGATAGACAATGCGGGTGCTGTTAGTTCCATATGCTGACTACTGTCCTG
>JTDE01022094.1:6534-16867 GCA_014338405.1 Paragonimus skrjabini miyazakii
GGCGTTATATGCTGAGGTCACCAACAGTTGGGTAAAACTGCTTGGTGGTTAAGCAACAACGTGGTCACAAAATATGAAGATCTTGACTGCTCCATTGAGCAAAGTGGTCAAGTGTCGCCTACCTGGATGGGGTCCTCGTGATCACTGAAACCGCTGGTAAGAGACGCTATCCGAGATGGCAATGTGTCGCAATCAATGGCTTACCTGTATCCATACCATTTCTAATTCTTCCTCTTAGTCTTCTCTCAATAATTTTCAACCATCTTAGTAACGTTTTCTTCCAGAATATTCCACGTCACTGTTGAGGTGAGCGGCGGCCCGAGCCACAGTACCTTTTGGTCAGGCTCATGGCTGTTATGATGATGATGATACTTACAAATAAACACTTCTGTTGCTTCTTTTGTAATTGTCATTTCTGTTAGGCATTTTGTGCTGTTCCTCCTGTATTGGCATACGGATTAAAACTGCATATCGTGTATACTACTTGCTTTCCTTGTCGGATTACAATTGAGCCTAGAACATATCAATTTTATTTCTAAGATATAGGGAGAATGCTTCGACTTTTCACTGGTCATTAAATCCTGATAGGATGTTATACACAAACCTTCAGTCACATGTTGTCCGGCTTTATTCCCTCGGGCTTTAGATACTGTATACGACTTGAACCACTAGCGGTGTAGCGCAACCAGCATGTTTGATAACTAATTTTCGACTGCTATGACAGGCCAATCCTGATATGGATGAGAGATCAACTCAACCATCGATGGCATGTATTGGAAAAGAAGTATGCTCATTAACTATTCACTGTATTGATCTAATCACCGGGATCAATTGCGTTCAACTTGATTGTTTGCCCGTAGTGTACGGGAAAATAGACAACTGTCAACTTCATCCTGAGAGTGATAGGCAATACATTAATTTCAGTACTCGATCTAGCTCATCAGAGTAAGTTACTCTAAGGACGTTGCATATCACAATATCTGCTTGTCTGATTATATATATTGCGTTTTCATATGTACTGGTTTGTTAGGCAAAATGAGGTTTACTGCGAATATGCTAAGAATGTCTTAACTTACTTCATTGATTGGTTGTTTTTCTACATCATCGGCTTGTTCAATCTTAAGGGTGCTTCAATTATTATTGAGATTTTTTATCCAGACCTTTATCTTGGTTCATTTCATGTTGTTTCCAAGCTATATTTGTCTTCATCCCCTTATAATTATTGCTCCCATGAGGCTCTTTTCTCGTATTCGCATTACCAGCTTGTGGCACTTAGAGTGACGGTAACCATACCGGTTGTTTTGTCAACTGTAAACCGTGTAGTTCACTAGTTTTTAAGCTAACATCCACTTACACCTCGTTGACTGCGCCCACGTGGCTAACAAGCTGAATATGCAGCTCGAAAGCGCATTAGGTAGTCTGAAGACACCTGTTCATTTATCGTCTGCAAACGGTGGATTGTTTCTGTTGATTAGGTCAAGTCTTCCGTTTGTCCAACCGACGCTTATCTGCTGAATCGGCTCATAACGCCAGAAGGCAGCTAGACTTCAACACAACATGTGGGCACTAACAAGCGACTGCGATTACCTATAGCTAAAGTATCATTAATTCACTGATATGACTGTCTTTTCCGTCTTTTATTCTTCACGATGTTGCTCTCACTTTTCAAATTACTGCTCTACTGTTGCCTCTCTTCTGCTTGTTACAGACGGGGTTACTTTGAGCCAACGGCTCTCGCATGTGGTTACTAGTCTTTTACAGAGTGATTTCTTCTTTGCTCCTTTCGGTCTGAATTATCAACCGATTTGTTTTGCCTCTGTAACCTAAGTACTTCACCATCGAATCAAGCACCCTTACTGTGTTTTTGGTCCCCTGATCGATAGTTAGGTTAACTCAGCAGAGCCTAATCAACATAAACCAATGACTGATCAATCTATCACCCAACCACCGTTGACTGCCAATGATTTTCCCATGAGGCACACTATGATCTTATATAAATATAGCGGCGTTTCTACCTCTGTTCTCTTGTTTGACTTTCTTCATCGATCGCTTATATTTTTTGCTTGTTTTGGTTGCGTAACAACAGGTGCCGTGCACTACTTATGATGGGACGAAACGGAGACGATTTGCATTTCCCACTCCTCAGTGATTGTCTGTAATTTTGCTCGAGCACTCATATTAAAAGCCAAAAGCATTAGGAATGTTGCTTATTGGAAAGAGTATTGGGTTATGTGGTAATTAAACCTTAGTCGTAAGCATTCTAGACAAATAGGCATATACTTTTGTAAACCTCTTCGGAATGACTTTTAACCGTAACTTCAGATCAAATACAGTTTTATTGGGTTTAACATATATATGTTTAATTATACTTACCCAGTGAATTAAAAACACTAATATTTATACATGCACAAATACAGAGAGCAAATGACCCACATACGGAAAGAGAATAATGATGACACTAACAATTTCAATCCATTACTAAGTTTACAGAAAAGGGGAACCAAGATGTAACTTATTATTGTGATATACACTTCAGTCCCCTAATTTGGTGAGAAATCCTGGTTTGATTTTCGTTTTTCACTTTTCTCACAAAATATGCTTCATGTTGAACATCAGCTAAATTCACCAGCGGTTCTGGTTCGTTGCATGTCACAAAAGTGCTTCTCAAACTCCCCCTCCCCTCCGCTATTTCTAACCTGGTTGCAACACAGTTATGCCCTTGGTTTTTCACTAGGTTCACAAGATTTTTAAGTAGCCTTAAGCTTCAAAACAAAGATGAACAATGAGGAAGTTGTGGGCTAGGTTAAACAAACGGACACGACCAAAAATGACTATGACAGTTACTTGAAAATACCAGTATAACATCAAACAGTAGGGTTAGGTCAACTCGTGTCCAAGTTTAATCTGACATGTTTTTTACAAGAGAAAACGACGAGTGGGACCGAATTGCTTATTATTTACTGAGGTTAAGAAGGTGTTGTTTTATAGTCACAATATAGCACTGGAGATCGTACCGTTCCTGTTGACCACTTTTTCTCTTATGTGGTATTCTTTGTAGTAGAGCACAGAGTACTAGCAGTCTAATGGAAAACAGACAGCATATTCCCTAAAAAACTGTCTTGATTTGTATTAAGGAACGATCTATCGCTTCATTCATGTTCTATTTTGGCTCTTTGTATTGCTCCATCATTTTATACTTCTGATGCTTCAAGTATTCCATAACTTGAAGATTTGCTGATAGTGAGGATAACCTAAATCATGTCTTAGACAGTTAAGTCATGTAGCGTTTAACACTGTGTACAATCTTTACCGAGCCTACAGCTTAGTGGACAATAGACGACCGGGAATAGACATAAAAATTCCTTAATGTGTTAAGAATACTAGGTCCTGTTTGTTTCACAAAATGAGGTCCTCTGAACTGAGTATCCTCTGAACAAAAATACCATGAGACGTAGCAGCTAATCTTGTTCGGTGAAGGCCATTTTGTTGCTGTTTAACTTAATTATCTGTGTAGTGATCACAATAGATGAAGCGAAGCAGTCAAGACCTCATGGAAGCCTATTTGCAATACCATCTTACTGTCGCTTGCATCAAGATTGTTGGTTTGCACAATGTAGGCTCCTTAACATTTACTGTTCGGATGTTCACAGATATTTCACACAAAAGTCTGGTTGATTTCCCTTCTTTTATTTTTAAAAATGAGATTGTCATCTCATCATTGTCGTATGAATATTAAACGTCATTGCCAAATACTGGTGGATTACTTTGAGTAATGATAACAGTGATGGTGGTAAAGAGGATAATGATTATGTTAATGATAACGATGATGGTGGTGATGATGATGAGATCTCTGTCGAATTATCTAGTCTGTCTGGTAAGTCCAAATGAGGAGAAGGCCGAACCCTGATATTTGTTAGGTTTGAATGAACAAATGTCCTATGAGTATTAATAGTGTCTCAATTTTGACCGTCTTAGACATATTCACTTTAAAGTGGTCATTGAACGATCAGTGACCATCTACCTAAATTTAGTCTGCAAGGGACATCCGAGTGTTTTTAGATTCATGCACATAAATATATACATGTTCAATGTAGTTACCATAGAATTGTAAAATTCACAAACAAAGTTACCGGATCGTCTAAAGCAGGTTTTTGTTGCAAATGAGATAACCTGGCTGATTTGAAGTGATCATCTTTGAAACATCTGAGATGGAACTCATTCGGACAGTTGGGCACTATACTTTTTCACACAAGCTTTGCCAGTCAGTAGTGAATGAAGCAGTATATTGATAAGCGATAAATTTGAAGGCAACAAACTGAACAGATGACTGAATTTAGGTATTCTTTCCGCCATGCCTCTTCAGTGTCTCTTGTTTCTAGTGGTTGTTCTCTTATTCTTTTCAGATTTAAATTGCATTACTACTAATGGCTCCAGTCGTTCGTTTTTTGAGGCCAACCCGAACTGTCGCCTAGTATTCGTTGGCCAATGTGATATCGGTTCCGATGGCAGCGTACGCATGATCAATCGCTCCATCCTACAAGTGCTCATGAAACGTCGGCCGAGCGAACAGTTAATCCCTGTGCACATGGAATTGGGTGAGCTAAACCTTCCTTGATCTGACTTTGAATCCTTTCTGTAATACCTGGATTTATTACAAGTCCCCCAAGCGTTGATTGTATTAGCTCTGCCTATTCTCGTAACAAAGCGAATGAGTTCTTCTTACTGAAACACAGATGCTTTGAAGGTTGAGCAGTATGTGGTTTTTAGATATGTTCCTTTTCTGGACCAAATAGTAATTTATCTCTCCGGTCTCGGAAAAATCACTTTGAACTGTTAAATCCAAGAACACATTTGCTAAAAAGATAATTTTGAACAATTCAACTCAGACCTAAGCAGTTACAAAAAACTATCTCTTGCTGTTGGTATTTTTTCCTGAAAGACCTGAACTTTACCCTCAAAAGTTAAATTCCACAGTCCACTTAGTCCATTACTTTTCACTTACTTGTTACTCAGCACACTACTGCGGGCTATCAGCAGCAATTTGGCCGATCACTACTTACTCTCGTTAAGCCACTTTGGTTATTGACTGGAAGAAATAATAACAATGGTTCGTGCAAATCCGTAATGCCGAAAAGGAAACTCAATAGTAGAGGCAGCTTTAGCCCATCATGATACTTCATATCCTTGTCGGTTTATGATTCAGTCACATGACCGGTCAGCTGCAGAAGGCGTGCACATATCTTCCATCAAACAGGCGGTGTGATTGGCCTCTCATATGTGTCACGTGTCCCTAACGGGATTAATGACTGATTCGTAATATTGCTTTGGGATATTAATAAAGTACCATTACATCATCTGCCTAGAGATCATTGCTGTTTGCTGGTCACGAAATCCTACTGGTGTTTACCATTGACTGTGTATTGACCAGTGATCATGTGGCTTCTCTAAGAATCCCGGTTGCAACCATGTTTTCCGACTTATCTGTTCTGTACGCATGATTCTGTGCACACTTGCTATAGGAGACCTGATATGAACTCAGCGCCCCTTTCTTCAATCGTGCAACTAATTGTACGCGGCGAATGCTTGCCGTTTTCCTAACAACTCATCCACTATTCCATTTATCAACATCGTTTAACCCGAACGTTTTTGAGCTTTGTTCAACGGACTTTTCGCTTGGCGCGCTTTTGAGTGCCGCCGAGTGGGCTGTAGCCCATCTCGCGCATATCTTTACTTTTTCCTCTTGCTTGCTGCCGTTGGTCCCAGACTCGGCTAGAGCTAACTGCTTATCATACTTCTAAATATTGCTGGAAATATACGGTTTGTTTCCAAACCCCACTGCGTTCTCTAGTTCAATGCCTGTTGGAACTGCGTTTTGATTGCTCTTCAGGAAAGCAGTTTTAACTTGTTAGTAGACGAAGGTCTAGTGTATACTGTCTTGTCCACTACAACTACCATCTACATTCAAAGATGATTCAAATTATTGACGCTCAGATTTTACACAAGGTCGTAGTGATCCACGTTGTTTTATATGCCTGTTATTGGGTCATCTGTAAACGCCCAGTTCAAAAGACATCCTTTTTCAGGTATCACTAGTGAACATTGCTCATTTTTATCCGGTAGCTGTCAATTTAACGAGAACTTTGTCTCGTTGAACGATTTATGCAGCAAAATGTGTATGTACTAATGACTGCTGTTGGTCAAGATTCTCTTTTCTCATTGGTTCTGTTAGACAAACGCGTGATAGGACAATTTTTTAAAGTGTCCCCTTGCATGAACGCCCCACTTTTCGTTTTGCAATAAGGCAGGTATTAGACACAATCTTAAATCAGTAGTATATAGTTTCATCATCATTGTAATTATCATTGACAGCAGTTTATCTTCAATTGTTATTTTTATGTCATTGCGATGCAACCTTGTTGAAAAGGACGTGTTCTATAATGAGTGACCGGTTCCCATGGTTTGACCATCCTCGAGAGTACACACACGTCAACCTAATCACGGACCGAAAATGTCGGACCAACATGCCTGAAACTCTATGCACAGCACTCACACAGCCAGAACTGGACGTGCACACATGTGTGTGCTAATAGGAGAGTTTGAACAATCTGATTAATGAATGGTGTGGTCAGTGAACGAAAACTAAAAGTGGCTAGCGTTTGAATATATTCCACATGAATCATATCACGTAGGCAACAATGCCTAAAACTCTGGAAGAACACGGGAGACCTTAACCTACAGCTGAATATAACATGGCAAACCAGCGTCTGCATGTATGTAGTCTTTGATTGATCTTGAAGAATTCCACCTTAATTGATAAAATAAAAATGGACTGAGTCAATAAGAAAGGAAAGAAGAAATCTGGACCAAAATTGAATCTCAATGAGAAAAGATAGAATTCAAACTTACAAAATATCTTTCAAATAGATCTTGAAAAACAAACCATTTTTGGGAAAAATAGACTATCATCAACTCCGACAAACTAGTTATCCAAACAATAACAACGTTAGCGCCACTTACCGCAATTAACAGCCATCTCATCTGAAGTCTCCAGTATTCGACACTGTGAGCTTCAAATACTGACTGACCCTTCTACAAGTGACTTCATTTCTCCACATCAGTTCATCGGTTGCTCACATCGGACCTTACTTCAGTCGGCCACAATATTGGCAGAAGTGTTGGACGTGGCAAACGACTAGCTGGCATCCTTAGTACATACCGAACAATCTGCCTGTTGACAAACTCAAGGGTTGAACAAAGAAATTCACTCGATATCCACCACCGAATATCCGTCTGTTACCTTTTTCATTGTTTGCCGGTTGAGTGACTCTCGATGGAAGCGGTCGAATGCAGATATCGATGGTCAACTATCTGAAGACAATTCATGTCATCTACGGTGAGTGACCATGTTTCACAGCCGTCAAGTAGCACAGTCAACTCATTCATCTGATGTGCGCAACCCTTAAGCTTCAGAGAGGTGCCTTTCCGCTCTCGCAGATTGACGAATGCCATCCTAGTCTTTGACGTACAAGCTGCTGCTGATGCAACTCTCTAAGTATACAAACCGGTCAAAAACCTTAATAACTTCACAGTGTAACATTGACTCCACGCAATCACGACAGTCTTACAGAAACACTCTGAACTTCCAGGCTGCAAGGCACATTCCATTGACAGGATGCGTAGTAACGTCCAACTTCGGGTCTTTTTTGGAAATCTGTTTAATAATAGTATCCTGTCATCGACACTGCCGGTTCTATTTATTCTACCAGACAGGAAGTCCATAACTACATTTTGAGTATCGTCGTTAGTCCTCAGCTGTGTCGTCTAATAAGAGTGAAAACTTGGTTACTACCTCATCATCCAAAACGAATATGGGATCTGCTATTGAGTGACCTCAACAAAGAGGAATGTTCTTCGTCGGTCACAGTGAAGCAGTGGAGTAGTGTCCTCTGCTAGCGTCTCTTCATGTTCGTTGAACACTGTCGATACGAGGTCATGTACGTCTGAGATCAAGATTGAATTAATGATGAGTAACTCTACTACAGCTTTACATTGCAAATTTAACGTGGATAACATGACAGAAGCAGGAGGTCAGCTGATTTGGTCACAGATGCGTCTTGCCCGGTGGTCTAATCGTCGCTGTCAGTTTCATTGACAGACGGACTGTCTGGGTCAGAAGTAAGAATGAGAGTGGAAAGTCTGCTAATGTACCCCAGAGCAAAAACAGTTTTGCCTTCATCAGTTCATGCTGTTTATGCTGAGTTTTTTGCGGATACCTCTCCGTTATTTATTGTGTGCATTACTACGAGAAATATTCCGTTTGACATCTATCAATTCCCGAGACGTCTCACTGATCCAGTGTTCACTTGCCTACTACTTCTCGCGTCGCCAGCTATATTCCGTGCTTCGTGAATGGTCCATAAGGTTTGGAAACAGGAGTTACTCGGATCTTCGAAGTTAAAGCTGCTAAACTGGCATTTAATGCTGGGTTGGCACTTACGCCTTACGGACGTCTTGGCCAGTTTTTTTGACAGCCAGTACTTACTGTCGAGAACGGAAAACGTATCAACACGTGACTCTAGGTATGTAGTTCACTAACAACGACAGTCTTGAATGAAGCCGCGTCAGCTATAACTGATAACCATGTGACCTGAGACTCGACCTGATTCGGCAAAGAGGGGCCTCGAGTACTACATGACGTGCACGATATCTAAAGCTGACGATGACTGAAAATAGCCCTTGTTTGGGATACAACTGCATCAGGTGACCGCCATTGTCCGAACTGTGCGAATCTAGCTCAAACCTACTACCTAAACGAGACTCGTCCTCATTAAGTTAGTCGACCTAGACGTTCACATCTCTAGCCCGTGTGACCGTCAGAGGAGTCAAATGCACGTAAACGGCGTCGTCGACCCCAACGTCCCCTCAGTTAGTTGGAGCATGAACAGATAAAGTAAAACGATTTCTGAAGATTTGTCTCCTAGACCTCACCTCAAAAGAACCTGCCGAGCAGACGGTACAGATTCTACTGCCAACGGAAATTCAACCTACCACTGCTAATGTGGCCATCATGTTGAGAATTGTACTAACATTTAACATCCGGGCGGGAGTGACCTGTTGACTTATCCATTTTAAAGTGCGAACGTTCAACGCACTTGTATTGACTCGCATATGAGGCCTGAAGAAGGAACAGTGGAAACCAAAGACCTACAGGACGAGTCACTGTGGTTAGCTGTATCCGTAAGATCTGTGAAATAATCACTAGAGCTGGGATTCAAGATGTATATAGGCTTTCGCATTTCCACCTTGCTGTGTGCAACTGATTAGGCGACCTGGCCGATGAACTATTGTGTTAGTATTGTTTTGAATATGATTGCTTGTTGGGCAAGATACTGCCAAGACGCTCATAGCTTGACAGCAGGACGATCAACATTTTCAACCAAAGCTTTAGCGTAATACGTCTTTGAGATTCGCATTCCCGCAGACCACATTAAGGTCCAGTTTCTTTAACGTTTGTAACCAAGACGCTTTTACAGAAATTGCCAAATATTTCAGGAAGGCAAGGTAGCATCTATGCGAGGGCTTGCATTGTCTCGTCGTACTCATGGTTTCCCTTTAACAGACAATATGATCCAACAACGAAAGCGTTCTTGCGTTATGTTCGATTGCATGTCACCTATCGCAGCATCGTCGAACTAAACCTGTGTGAGTCATGTAGTGCACGTCATATGTTACGAACGACTTGTTCTTCTGAGCTAACAGTTAGCTGTCTTCATCCATCCTTTGCCAATCCTTGACCAATTCGCATCTAGTGCTAGTTGACTCAAGTTGTACGGACTGCATAGCATAGCACAAAGTGGGTTGGTTTCCCTATCACATGACCTAGCTGTTTAAATCTGTTTTTACGATTTTGGTTGGTTACTTTCGTAGTTGCGATGTCGACTGTTTGTGCGGCCTACGTTCAAGATGTGTGTATCGTTCTGTCCATCAATCAGATCCTCTTGTTTCAGACAACTTCTGTCACTGATCGTAAGACTCGTGAGCTGTCTATGTGCACTTGTATTGAATCCGTTCATTCGAGATGGCATAGCTTAGGGTCTGTTGGATAATGGCTTATATATATTTTTCAAGGCGACAATAACTGAACGACCTGAATTAACTACTAGTGTAACTTCAGAATACAGATATTTGGGTCTACAGCTTGTTGTTTAACGAAGCCAGTTGAAAATTTGGTTCCAATCTTGTTTGTAGTAGGATTGCTAATAGTGTAACCCTCTGGCGAGTACATGCACAAAGTATTGATGGACCACATCATCATCATCATCATCATCATCAT